>JAYMSL010000193.1:0-31265 GCA_036897195.1 Plantago coronopus
GATTTCGCTTCTACACGTCCAAAATACGGTCAACTGGTATTTGTTACATTAAAAATATATAGAACGTGTAAAAGAGCTCTTCAATTCTAGAAGATCAGTAGTTACAGGTATACATATCTTCCAGTATCATAAGCAATACTTAAATAATCTTGATTTTTTTTGCCTTTTTTTTGTGTGTGTGTTCATATTTTTGTGTGTGTGTTCATAATCAACAAGGAGTTGTATATACTACCCATTTCTTACAAATGATAAACAACATTGACTAATGTTTGATACATACGCACAACCTCCGTCCCAAAACAGCTGTCCAGTTTTTAATTTTGACAGTCAAGCCTTTTCAACTTTAACATCTTACTATCTTTCAGGAGTCTTTCAATGCGATCTAGGCCAGCTCAATCTTATTGTTCATATTCGAAACCATTGCAATGGTACATCCATTTATATTCAGAGATTCGAAATTACAGAGTTATGGCTTCATGATTTTCTATCTTTCAGCATAATACTCTGCTATAGTACTAACTACTAATGGTCTTTCTAACTACTGCATCATACAGAAAAAAGTACACAACAGGGGGTGCTTGAGCTTTCATTAGCACAGAAGAAAGTTAACGTCTATGAACAGTTGAAGTTCAGTTTACCAGATAAATAAAGAACAGCCCCCAAAGAGAACTACTTCCAAGTTTAAAGTAAGAGTATATAATCCTGACTGGCTTACGAGCGGCATTAAATTAGAGGATTTATCTTAAAGTTAGGCTGCTACAGTGCTATTCCAGTCTTGTTTACTTTCCTCGATTTATCAGGCCCACCAAATGGAGGTGGCTGGTTGAAGATCGGAGCCGGCAAGAGACCAATACCACTGGACGGGTGATCATACCTACATGCAGGTCCGTACTTGCAAATTCCGTACTGGTGATAGTGCGAGCATATGGGCTGATCCTGCATTGATTAGCATTCGTAATTCAGTTAATAATAAGACTTATCCCATATCTGCTCCAGTACAAATGCGAAGAATCACTTGGACAAACTTACTGGTCTAAGCGGAAGGCCTTTGTCACTGAGAGTATAAGGGGCTTGGCTTCCCTTTGCCTTTGCCTTGGAGCCACGATTTTTTGGATGGTTAAATTTGCAACCAGACTTGTATTTGCAATCTCCAGTTTTCATGAAAAAACTGCACTCTGGTTCACCAGGACGCTCTGGGTATTCATGAACCATCATATTAAGTGGTCGCAACGGGAAGTTGATTTCAGTTGTTAGATTTTTCATTGCAAAAGCTGGTGGTGTAGGTAGTCCTCTCTCAGATGTTTGATATGCCGGGCCCTCAAGAAAGTCAGAAAAACATGAACAAATAAGACAAAGCAGAAGACATAGGAGCTTGTTACAACTAAAAACCTAGAAATACTAAAAAAGTTAAGGTCACATGATCACCTACAATATATCATCAAACAGCACCAGCTTTATGTTTATTGACATACTTCAAATGATAATAGAAATTGATTACCTGATATCCATTCCACTCTGTGTTTGCGGAAGGGTTCCACTCTGAATTTGGAGGAGCAGCATTGTGGGACTGCGGATATATTGCTGGTGAATACGGAGAGGGGTCATTAAAAGCCCTTGGTGAAGACCACGACGGGAAAGTCGATGCAGGACCTTGATTTGACGGAAGAGATCCACTATTTCCATATCCCGGGTCTCCTCCACCGACAGTAGTTGGTTCAGGATGATGAAACCTGCAGTTCGACCCATATTTACAGGACCCAGTGCGCATGTAATATGGACATTCCTTTTCTCCCTGTAATTTTTAAAATGAACAGACTAATAAGAAAAAATTAATTGAGAAATTATAAACATAAAACCACTAGCAATCTAGCATGTTTGGGGTTATGAAAAGTGTCATCCAAAGATTTGACGAACTTTGCAAAAAGGGACATTGTTAATTTTCCCAAAGCGATATGTCGTTTTATTTTTTTTCCCAAAGTGGTGTGTTATCTCTTTTCCTTGAATAAATGCAGATTTATTCTATTTTGCCCGAATCCTACTTCGCCCGTTTAAATTCATATGCAAACTTAAGACAATTACAGACAAGGAGACACAATTTATATACTAAATATATAATCAAGTAACAATTAGAGGATATATACCAGTCGAATTGGCAACCCAAGAAAGTTAAGCTCTGGTTCAAGGGATATGGAGCCATTATTCTCTGAACCATGATAGTATTTGCAATTCTTCCCATACTTGCAGCCAACTGGAGTCATGTGATACTGCGCAGCAAATCCGAGTTAATTTTTTATCACAGAGGAACAAAAACAGTAGGACAGTTAAGGCTGAACAAAGAGTCATCAAACCAACATAGCAATGATTACATACCAAAAGAGAGGAAAAAGATATAAAGAAAGAGATTATCGATCAGAACATACACGGATGCACCACTCTGAGAAGGTAAAGTAATATGAAAGGAGAAATTTTATAACATTCCAAATCTGATTGGAACCAACAGAAAACGATTTTATTCAATGTATTAAAAACACATAACCACAAAATATCCACGAGTTATGTAGAGACAACCAGTCCACGTTGCCCCACACAGAAATCAAATCATCAGCTAGGAGAAATTAAGATCATGTCAAGCCACATACTAAATCGCCCATTATTGAGGAAACAACATTATTACCTTGCACTCAGTCTGCCCCATCCTCTCGGGGTTCTCTTCGCCCGGCTTAGTTTTTTCTTTAATGCCCTGCGAAATCATAGTTGAATTTCAAGGATAAGAAGTGCTTCCACAAGTAACTAAAGCAAGAACTTCAACGGATCTAAAACAAATATGTAATCAAACCCTTATATTCGAGAAACAATTTTTTTTTACAAAAACGTTGATCTTGTTTCTATAAAAAGGGATTAGATCAATGAGAAAGGCAATCATTCATCATTATCTTAGGAACGGGAGAGGGTTCCTGTAGTGAACCAGTAATTTATGGAAACGAGTTGCCGCCTACCGGAACCAAAGATGATCTAATACTAGCACAGGGATCAAACTCAAAATTATAACGCGAAAACTAAAAGCATAACTTTTTAGCATATGAAATAGCATAAATTTACCATAAGATTTTTGCGAATGAGCTATACAGAAATTAGGAATCAGCCAAACATGTTCAAATCAATATATTTCGACATATATAAACTCAAATACAAGAACCATATACCTGAGTCTTTCTCTTGGGAGGGTGATTAAACTTGCAATTCAACCCAAACTTACAGGTCGCAAACTTCATATAATATGTGCAATCTTCCGCATCAGGTCTCATTGGAAAGTTACTCCTTCTCCGTGCATTGTTCTGATTGGATCTCGCAACCTTACCTGCATCTTCCCCTGTCTGATCTCCAACACTTTCCTCATCACCCACACCATTCTCATTCTCTCCGTCAATACTCTTCGCAAACCCATGCTCCCTATCATTAAAGTCACCAGTCAATTCCCATCCACCCTCCACCACCCCAATCGCAAAGGCTCCTTCCACACTCTCAACAACATCACCATTCTTTTCTTTACTAAGATCAGATTGTCCTATTTCACTCGCAAAATCTTTTTCTTCACTCTGAACAGCATTACCACCCTTCTCTTCATCTAAATCATCCCTCTCCATTTGACTCGCCAATCCTTCTACAACAGTAACATTCTTCTCTTCACCCAGACCAGTAGCCTTTTCCACCCGACTCTCCGAATCTCCTACACTCTTAACAACATCAACATTCTTCTCTTCACCTAGATCAGCAGCCTCCTCCACCCGACTCTCATAATCTCCTTCTACACTCTTAACAACATCAAGAATCTTCTCTTCAGTTAGACCAGCAGCCTTTTTCTCAGAATCTCCTTCCACACTCTTCACAACACTCACACTCTTCTCTTCACCGAGATCATCCTTTTCCACCCGACTCTCAAAATCTCTTTCTAAACCCTCAACAACATCAACACTCATCTGCTCCTCACCAAGATCAACCTTTCCCAAGTCACTTTCAGAATCTCCTTCTATATCCACCACAACATCACCAATCTTTTCCTCTTCACCAAGATCACCCTTCTCCACTCCACTCCCAACAGCACCAACCTCCTTTCCCTCACCTAAATCATCTTTTCCCACATCACTCTCAATCCCCCTCTCTACACACACCACAACATCAACATTCCCCTCCTCACCAAGATCATCCCTTTTCACCTCCCCCTCAAAACCCCCTTCAACACCACCAATCTCCTCAGCTCCCTCAAGATCCTTCTTCCCTCCCTCGATCTCAGCCTGCTCCATCGTGAGCTTATATATCTGACTCTCAATCTCACCCCTCAACTCCTCCTCCCCCTTTTCAGTTCCCCCCTCCATCACCTCACTCTCAGCTGAAACAACAACTTTATCTAAAAGCTCCTTATCTGGGAGCAAGAGCCCTAACCCGGATTTCTCAATAGAGTGCTGCATAGATTCAGCCATGGTTTTTCAACATCACAAAAGCAAAATAAACCCTAAAGATCGCAGTGGTTTCACACACACAAACAGGGGGTTTTCTTGGTTAGAGGAAATGGAATAAATTGGAAAAAAAAGAAGGGTGTGTGCTATTATTGTGTGATTCTGAGATCAGCTACAAGTAGAAGTAGTAGTAATTAGTAAAACATTAAAGAAGAAAGAATCAGTAATCTTTGCATTAAGGATTTCTGTAATCTGTAATGGTTTTTCTTCGACTTTTATAATTCTTGCCATTTTATATTTTATTTTATTTTTATTTTACTTTATTTTAATATATACTTTTTCATGCGTTACATACAAATCTGCTCCTCTAGTCAAGTACAGTCCTCACAGACAAGAAGAGACATCATATGAATCTGGTCATGTCCGGTCCGGTCCGGTCGGGTCAAACCGTTTAACCCGAGATATTTGGATTAGTGAAGCTAAAATGAAGCACTCCTAATTTTTGGATTCTACCAAGATCTTGTTTGTGTTTGACTAAATATCAACATTTTTAGAAGATCTGGATAAATATATAGTAAAAAGTAAATCGCATGCTTAATAAAAATTCCACATGAATCGTATTGTATTTAATTTTAACGGATACTATGCCATGATTTTGATATGCGTACTGGTAGGCTAGCCGTACTGGTATTATTGATACGTGGGTACACGAATGTTACCGTTTATGATCAACTTTACGAATAAAAAATTCTTTAAAAACATGACTTTATGTTACCGTTTATGATCAACTTTACGAATAGAAAATTCTTTAAAAACATGACTTTATAAAATAGTTTCACGATATACCTTTCTCATATTTTGTAATTTTCAATGAATAAATTTAGGTCATACGGCTAGTGACTTTATCTCAACTTTCGACCCAAGAAGAAAAGTAACACGCAATTTCAACCACAAATGAGAAGTTGTGGAACCACCATATAATATATGAAAATGACCTTACGGGCCCAAGTCAAATTCCCTGCACTTTCTAACCTTGAAGTACAATAGATCGCCAGATTGGGGAAGAAAGATGACCTCATCGTACTCTTTTGCATCATTTGTTTTTTATGGTATCCTAAATATAAAAGAAAACGTAAAATTTATGTATAAACCGATCTATATTCTTAATTGTAAGAAATATATAAGCACGTGATGTTAATAGGACGACCATGTTAGTAACATAGATCGATCCTCCAACCAATAAGTCGGGGTTCGAGTCACCTTTGCCTCTTAGGAAAAAAAAAAAAAAAAAACTTATATTTAGACCGTATCTCACTCTTGCAAAAACCCCAACAACACAAAAAGTCGGCTAGGTGAATGCATTCGCATGACACATCAAACAAGTATAAGAACATCTACTTAGAAGTCAGAATTTGAACGAGGGGCCAGCCCGGCAGGCTCACAGGCATCAGGCCTTAACCCTGCCCATCTATCGGGATTCAACCAGGTCGGGACAAGACCGGCCGGGCTGGAGTAAGAAGCAGGAACGAATATAAAAAACCTGAACACCAAAATGAAAACAATCTATCCACTGAAAACAAAGTTTAAGATGTTAAATTTCTGCTTTTGCAGAGGATACAGTATCAACAATGAAACAAATATCTGAGTTAAGATGAAAGAGCCAGACTAGGAATCCTAAAAATTAATCAACAGCGCATATGTTCTGTACCTCTGAATCATAAGTTACCACTTCTAGGCCTAAATCCTCTTCTCAATCAGTCCCCCAACTTATTCATCAGCCGAGCCAAGTTATTTCCACTTACCTATCCCCCCTGGCGGACTTCTTTGGAGCATGACCAGTCTTGCGCTTGTGACGACTGAAATCAGAGACGAACCTAAACGTCTGCCCGCATCCAGCTTGGGTGCAAACATAGGGTCGGGCGCCTGTGTGCACCCTTATGTGTTCGGTCCTAGCCCATGCCCACTTAAACGTCATCTTGCAACCTTTCCAGGGACACTTCAACGGACGATCATCCTCGTGAACACGTCGATGCTGCACAAGGTACTTGTGGGAGAAAAATTTCTTCCCGCATCCCCTAACAGGGCAGATATTCCGTTTATGCAGTGTCAGCTCATGCTTCGAGCTGAAACTCATGTTGCAGCCTTCCACGTCACATTGGTACTCTGCTTCCTCCTCCATGTTACTTGCCTTGTTAGAAACTGCAGAGGCCTTACCTTTCTTCACGGCCTTCCCCTTTTGCTGTTGTTTTGGTACAGGTTTCACTTTAGCCAATTTGGCAACCAAATCTGGACAAGGCTTCTTTGCTCGTTTCCTCAGTCGGGTGCTGGGGCCGCCAGCCAGCTCATCATCATCAGTCAACGGGTCAAACTGTTGCTTGGTTTTGGGAGTTTTTCCCTGGGGAGCAGGAGTGACTCTTGCCGTTCGCCTCCCCTTGGCCTTGGTTTGAATCCAGGAGTTAGTGAGTGGAATTTCTTCAGAAGAGTCCTCTGAGTTTTCAGAATCAGGATCCTCGTTCTTCAAAAGTTTGGTTCCACGCCTACCCTGTGTTTCAAGTTCTTCCAATGATTCATCTGAAAATTCAGGCTCAGGATTCTCCATTTCCATTCCCCTTGGAACATTCCTACTCTTCACTGGCTTCCAAGAGTTGGTGAGAGGATATTCTTCTGAAGACTCCTCTGAGTTTTCATTCACCGGAAGAAACTCTGTCTTCAAATGCTTGGTCTCTCGCTTACCTTTTTTAAATTGCTTGAAAGTTATGGGTTCAACTTCTTCAGAGGATTCATCTAAATGTTCAGCCTCATGAATCTCTTTCTTCAACTGCTTCTTTCCACGCTTTCTGTTGACTTTCTTCCGAGAATAACTAGGAACAAAATCTTCAGAAGGGTCTTCCATAGTTTGTGTATCAACAGAGTTTTCTTTCACAAATGAGCCATTTCCTCTGGTATTCTTCCTCTTTCTGCTGGTTTTTTTAGTTGTGGGGGCCCTGGGGGTCATTCCAACAGCTCGACTGACTGATCGTCGCTGATATGTCACATCAGGTTTGACTCCAGAGCTTACTCCAAATTCCTGCTCCTGTTCATCCAAATCCTTCTTAACAAGCAAGGGGTGAACCTGGTTCGACATCCAGACTTTACCACACCACTTTCCAGCAACAATGATCTTTCTTTGCCTGCTCGATCCTCTTCCTTCCAAATCCATATTAGCCGTATGATCTTCATTTGGTGACCCGCGGCCAAATGCACTGTACATGACAGAATTATATGGCATCTGTTTGCAGTAGAGAGGAGAGCGGCTAAGGTTGGCGCTATAGAAAAGATTGATGCCCAGTTTCACAGCCCAGTCTCCATTACCATGTATAGCATTTTCACTATTTAAGGCTAATTGTATCAAATCTTCATCCTCGCTGGTGGCATCCCTGAACGAAACTTCATTCCAGAGATGATCACTTTCCAATTCTTCTGCAACTTTTTTCACTTCATATTCTAACTTCGGATAGTCTGTATATTCAACACAACCAAAACCAGAATTATAACCATAACACATTAAAATTAGCCCAACTACTAAATACATGGAGCTTATCGGAAGAGAAATGACTCGACAATCAAGAGAATTTTATCATTTCTGCATTTTCTTCCATTTAATGGCTGGCGCTGTGATATCATATTAGGTGATGTGTCTGGTGTTAATAATCCTAAATAAAAAGATCAAGCCATTGCAATCAATGTCAAATTTAGTATTTCTAATTCAAATATGTTGTAGCATTGAAGGCAGGAACACAAAAATCATGTAAGTTGTCTTAAGTATCTCACCTGGATGGCAGACTAGAAAAACATGTGCACCACCAATAGAACTGAGTCGCTTTTCTACTTCTACTGCATGTTGAAGACAGAAGATATGCAATCGCGAAGAGTCTTCATCAGATCTTGAAGAAAAAGACCTGCTTCTGTTCTCTAAAGGTGTCAAATCATTGCCACTGGTTGCATGATAATTATCTGAAGCTGCCATAGAATGGAAGTTGCCCTGCCCCTGATGCTCATACCTACGGGTTAAAGAGTTTGACTCAACCACTGTACAGTTGCTTGCCCGAAACTCATCAGAACTGTCAAAAGTTTGGGAATCTCCACGAAGTTCATTATCAGAATTGCTTTCACTAGTTCCACATCCCTTTGGAGGAATATCTTCTTCAGCCTCATCGCCCTCAGTGTCGGAGGAATCGCCATATGCTAAAGCCAGCAGGCCAAGAGACGATGGGCCTTTGCTCACCCTACTATTAGGGGCAGTACCTGCAGTACCGTCACCCAAATCTCGAACAGAAGACATTGGGGCACTATAGCGTCCATCTTGAATCTTTAGAAGCTCCAATACTACAGTCATAAAGAACAGGAAACCTCAGATCATCAAATCCTGGTACTATGATAAACTGAAATTTTACAATACATGGCGAGCGCGTGCACAAATGGCAGGCGCACATGGCGAGCACGTGCACAAATTCATTAGTAATAAGATTAGTAAAGTTAAGTAGTTAACTAAAAAGAAAAGTTAGCAATTTGCCAACAAATGACACCTACCCACTTAACACTAAAAAGAGGAGGCTGCAATATAGTATTTGGCAAATTCACATATAACCTAGAACCTTTTAATCAATATCAGTGAACGATATAACACCACATGACTCAAGCAATCATCTTGGACTCTTATTAATTGGTAAAGCCTCTAGATCAGAATGTGATGCCTCATACTGTCATACATGGCCTGGTTAATTATAGCAACAGCGTTACCACAAACTTAATCTAATTTCCTGAAAATCAAAGTCGTCTTAAGTGGATCATTGTGTTCGGCTTACAGATACAAACTAGTAGTGGCTTTAATCAAAATATATTAACCACAAAATCCAGTAAAAATTCTCCAGACAGAAAATTTTTATATGCAATGTAGAACATCATAATCGGTTGTCACGTGGAAGATACCTGAATAAGGGTTCATAGTTGGAGCATTTGTATCACTGGCGTCGTTATGCTCACTGCCAGATACTTCCCAGTCATCAAGTTTGCTGCAATCAGCTGACATTAAGTGATGTGATGCTGCCTCTGTTGGTTGAAGTATAGCAACACATGAAAAACATAAAATCCCACAAGTTACGCATGAAAAAAGTCCCTGCTCAGTTTGAGAAATTCTCTTAGAGTCCAGTTGCTCCGTGATGTTACCACTACGTGAAGAAATTTTTCCACTAGCAGCATAATCATCGGTTTGTTTCATCCCCAGCTTCCTTTCTCTCATAAAATCATCACGGGCGTCATACTTAGTAGTCATGAACTCATCCTCAGGGTTGCATAAACTCGGAAACAGCCTAGATTTGGCCGACAAATGTTTCCCAGTTCGTGAATCCGAGTAAACTGAGCTACTCAGAGAATTTTGAGACAAAAGCACAACAGAAGTTCCTTTCCCAAGCTCATGAAGCAATTCATTATTCTGCATCATATCCTGGAGAAACATTTCCTTGATCAACATTTCTCCTTCAGACTTTTTTCTGTTCTTTAATCTCGAACTCCGTGGCTCCATGATAACATTCTTGGGTATTCTGCAGGTTTAGTATTATTGTTATGTTGTAACTCAAAACTGCAGGTTCAATTCTCATTACTAACGATATAATTTATTTCTAGAACAAAGCCAAAACATGAGATAAATCAAGGAAGAAGCACAATAAGATCAGGAACCTGGAAGAATTATTTCCCCACTAGAGAGAGAAAACACATGAATAGAGAAGGAGAGAATAGAGGAGAGTGAAAATTACTTTTGGCATACAATGACTAGAAGAGTTGTATTACATATCCTTCAGCTATAACAGCATATCATCCAAAAGAATGATGTAAGAGTACCCTTTCAGATTCAAATTGGATTTGGAAGATAGATTCAAGATTAAGCTGGACTACCGATCATAAACAAAGGATTGCTCCAGAATTTATCAGTTACCTTCAACATTGCAAATGCATACAGTTTTTCATATTTTGGAAACGACCACAGTTTTCAGACGAGACTGTTTCTTGAAATATATAAGGAGAAAGAAAAACAAACCTTGAACATAAGGAAAGAGCTAGATCATATAGTAATTGGAAGTGAGAAACCATGGGAGGACAATTAATCGAAGCCCTACGAACTGCCGCTTCCTTTGCAACCCTCAACCATTCTGGAGTTGCTATATTAGATGCCTCTCCACAGTTAAATCCTAACAACAGAAGATTACAAAATTAAAAGAACTTGATTTAGATAGTTACTCTGAGATTCAAATATTGTAGTGTAGCTAGTTTAAGAAACATACCATGACTAAACCCTGAATGATATGCTCTAGGGAATGTGACAACAAAATCACCTGCATTTTGCACCAGTCTATGCAAGAATAACATGAGAAAAGGAATCAGGATATTATACAACCGTACAATAGCTAGTGATGAGGGATATGTTTCACCTACTAATGGTATAAAAGAACATATCAAGTACTCACCTGCAACAAGGAACACCAGCACCAAGAAGTACTTCAGGGGACATGACTGTGGTCTTCTCACCAAGTTTAGAGAACATAACTGAAAATAAATGTAATGATGAAGTCATATCAAGCTAGCATAACAGAGCACAGGAACAAGAAAAAGGTATAAAGGACATGTTCCATTTCAAGATCATTGTGAATCGAGTTTCAGATACTATATGGATAGTAGACAACAAACAATCATCATTAATCTTGAAGAAAAACAAAATAGCAGTCATATTGTCGCTCGGAATTTATATGCCTGCATAGATTTAGCATCATATTCCAAGAAACTGTTGTATGCAAGAGTCAAGTAAGGGATTAGGTTAAGCCTGCCCTTAGAGTTGGCGTGTAAGGCCATTTAAATGTAAGATGATGAGACTATACAGGATAAGGAACAGAGCATGAGAAGACAAATATAGTCAGACATAAATGCAAAAACAAGTACAGTGCATTCTTCGCTGCACTCAATTTCATCACACCGTTCTGCATAAGATGAATAATGATATCCTCTACGCAACAGCAGAGCAACTGAGTCACCCAGGTCAAAAGCGGCAAAAACATTATCACAGCACCTAATGCACCACATTGCACTACAATCTACCAATGCTAATACGCACCATAACTTGATGTAGATAAAAGGCAGGTTGAGAGATACTATTACAAATTTACAATATCCAACAACATATAGTATAATCAAAGGTATAACTAGTGTCTTACCAAGAGGATTAATCTCCCCAGCATACCCATGCTCCCTCACAACCTCTTCAAACGCAACAGCCGCATCCTTTGGCACACCATACCAAGTTTTCGAGGATCCCATATGCAAATAATTCAAGCTATGGAAGTCATGATCCTCCACATGCCAAGCAAACCAACTAAACAACATAGCAACGTACACCATAGGCGAAGTAACTCCAGGAATCTCCTCCTTCATGAACTTCAACAACGACGTATTCGCTCTCGACATACCCCTCATATTCCATTCTGTATCCCCAACAGTCATTGCCCCTTCACCCACCTTCTTCCCACCACTCTTCCTCACTGCAAAGGCGGATCCCGGCATGTCATTAGCATACTCCACCGCAAACGGCTTATCAACCGTAGCATTCCAATACAGGGTTTCCAATTCCAAGGGGTTAAGGGTCTTCTTAACATACTTTCTAAGGTAATTCCTCTCAAAATTCTTAGCCTTAGCTTCAAATTCCGAAAGCGTGTACCTCTCCCCACTCTGCCACACCGGCTTCTGAACCGGACGGTGCTTCCTGGGACAAAACCCAATTTGCTGCTGCCGGGTTGTGAAAGTAGGGTCGTTGGACCGCGATAACAGAGACTTATTGAAATTGGCCAGAATTGTTTTCCTGGGAGCAGAAGCTACAGGGGGGACTATTTTACAAATCCCATATTTGGAAGCCTCTTTTTCAATCTTGAAAATGTATGCAATTGGATCTTGAAACTCAGCCAGAGTTGGATGGTACTCTGGTGCTAACGGCATAGATTTCAGCCATGGACAAACCTCTATGTTTCCACCACCCCCACCGCTTGGTTCAGAAGCAGCCATTTTCAACCGAATAAAACCCTGCGAAGAAGAGAAAGAAGAAAAAAGTATATATAATAAAGAAAACAGAAAATCAAATTAACACACCCTAATGTGTGTTGGGTTGGAGTGAGATCTGGGGCTTCATGGAAAAGGGAATTGGAATTGGAAAGAGGGGAAAGATTGTGAATATAGGCTTATAAAGGAATTCGAGTTTTTGCTGCTCTGTTTTGTTTTTTCGAAATTACTCCCCCCGTCCTCTGTTTTGACAGACGGTTTTTGGGTAGAGAGATGAACAGAGAGGGTAAGTGGAGTGAGAGAGAAGAGAGAGAGAGAGAGAGAATGAGGGGAGAGAGAGAATGAGCATGAAGGTTTTAACCGTGGGTTTTTGGTAGAAGGTATGGAAAGTGACTCTTTTTATTACTCCTTTCAATTTTTACTATTTGAACCTAATAAATTTAAGGAATATTTTTATTATATTTTGTATTATCTTCATAGAGGTTCGAGACTTGAAGTAGGAGAGTCGAAGTTCAGGGGAGGACTTGCTCTGTTAAGAATATGGTTCGACGGGGGAGAATGGGGAGAATTACAGGTGACTCCACTCTTTTATTACTCTTTTCAATTTAACTAGATAAATTAAGGAATATTTTTATTATTTTTTTTGTATTATCTTCAAAGAGGTTCGTTCGAGTAGGAGAATCGAAGTTCTGAGCACGACATGCTCTGTTAAGAATATGGTTCAACGGTAAGAATGTCAGGCGGGAAGACTTTAAGGGTCGTGTGCTTTTTATTTTATAGTGTCATTAAGAGACTCCTAACATGTATTAATGACTCTTGGTCGAGGAGGTATGGTCGAGGAGGTATATGTGCTCCAGGCATCTAAAAAAAGAGTTTTGGAAGCTGTTCGCTCTGAATAATGGAAGGTGTCTCGTTATTAGTAGAAAACTAACACGGTTGATCAATTGGGAGAGGGGGTGTTAGGTGGGAACTGTAAAGACTTGAAGGGTTGTGTACTTTGCATAGTATATAGCGTAATTAAAGAGACTCTTATATTAATGACTCTTGGTCGAGGAGTATATGCGCTCCAGGTATCAAAGAAATGAGTTTTCGGAAGCTGTTCGCTCTGAATAATGGAAGGTGTTTCGTTAGTAGTAGAAAACTAACGCGGTCGTTCAATTGGGAGAGGGGTGTTAGGTGGGAACTGTAAAGACTTGAAGGGTTGTGTGCTTTGCATATTATATAGCGTAATTAAAGAGACTCCTATATTAATGACTCTTGGTCGAGCAGGGATGTGCTGGATGATTATACAAATGCCAGCTATCAGATAAAAAAGTCGTCGTAAGTGGAATTTACTTACAATATCGGAAGGTGGCTAGTTATTACTACTGGAAAAGTATAGGCTTGCATAACGGCTACCTTTAACCGTTTTGCAAACGGATATCTATTAAATGATCTGATTGTCTTGTCTATATAGAAATTTGATGACGGGACTTTTAGTCCGGAAACGAATGTGTCGAAAAGATGTGGATGTGCTAAGACTTTAAGTTGCGGAATATAAGTCAGGAAGGCTCAGATGGAGAAATTTGATGAAGGGACTTTTACTCTGAAAGCAAAGTTGTGGAAAAGACGTGGATGTGCTAATATTTTAAGTTGTATGATATGTTAGGAAGGCTCAAATGATTAGGGTTATTTGATTTTCTTGTGGAAAGAAGAGATACGTGGTCAATAATAAATTCTCGATGAAAAACGTAGAATCGATTAATCAATTAGTACTATTGGATGTGAAACATTTATTAAACTCACTTTAAATTAGATAAGTCTGGAGTCCATAAAACCATATTATTGTAATGCTTCCAAGATAGACTAAACTGTACTGTAAACTCAAAACCGATTTCATATTCTAATTTCCGTCATATTTAATACAAAAACCTATTATTCATATGTATCTATTTTATCTCACATTTATTAAAACAGTTGACGTCAATCTTTACTTCATAAGAAGTTGAGATCGGGACGAATCTAATATTATGATTTACTTACATTAAAAAAAAAAAAATATTATGATTTACTTCACTATTTTGGGGAAAGGAGAAAGACCATAGTGAGTGAAAAAAAAGTATATTGAATAAATCGCAAAAGAAAAAAAAGGTATATTGAATAAATTGCAAAAAAAAAAAAAGAAAGTATATTGAATAGGATTAGTTTAGTGGAGGCACCTAACCAAAAGCCAATGGCATTCTTTCCCATCCCAAGTAATAAATGGCTTAATGGAATTGAACACTTTGCAAAGCACCTGCCTTTTCTACTTCACTCCAGTCTAGTCTTGTTGTGGAATTTCTGTCAAAAATGGGGATCTGGGAGTGGATGGGATCAACAGCTACATCAGTGAAAGACATGGCACCTGACGCCGTCAAGAATGGTTGCCAGGCCACCTACGACTACGGCTCCGCGGCTGTAAAAGGGGTCACTAACAACGCCGGCCAGTGGATCCCAGATCAAGAATCTCGATCAAAGATGGGTCTTTACACCACCAAGTTTGCCAAAAATGCTGGCCTTTATGCTGTCAAAGAAGGCTACACGATCATCCCTGGTAAATTACTTTCCTGTTCATCCACTTTTACTAGTCTTGTACATCCATAATTAAACTGCAATGAAGTTTCCAATTCTGCATAATTTTGAGTAACTTTCGGGTGATTTGATTAGCTTCCTGGTTCCATACTGAACAAGAAATTGAGACGGTGTGCTATGTAGTTGAGATTTATAATTTAATTAAGTTCAGCTCAGTTCGATCAGTTTAGTTCAGTTCGGATATTTTCAGAGGAATTAAACAGAGATTTAGCTTAGCTGGAATTGAAAATCTGATAAGCTGGCTAATTTTTGTGGAATATAGTACAGTATAGAGAAGTATAGACTACAGAACAAGTCAGATAGTTGAATTGTTCAAGTTAAACTGGTTTTTACTTTTTACTAATACTTGCTCTTGATCAAATTGCAATATGTTAGGTGGATCTGCATTTTCGAAGATTCTGTCGGATACCATGAATGAAGTGAAAAATGAGAAGCTTATAGATCAGAAGCTCAGGGTTTTCGAAGACAAGTTAAAGCAAGCAACTGATCAACACTCCAACGATGCCCCAAAAGCGAGTCATGACCCTGCTGGGATCCTTGGTGGAAGTGGCGTAAAACCTTCACCTAATGGCACTTTCTATGCTGGGTCTGTTGCTGGTGAAACACCACAGGATGTCATCAGAGTGTTTATGATGAAAGAGTTCATTGGCAACCGGCTTCTGAGTGACTTGATGGTTAGTAACATCAGAAAGGAAGGGAAGAACCCTGAGTAGCACGGAATTGATGATCGTTGATTTGCTTTCTATGTGTGACTGCATTGCCTTCTGCTAGTATTATGATGTGTGATCAATCTTGTATGTATGTTGATAGTAAGTCTAATGCGTGTACTTGGTCCATGTTTAAAGTAACTACTATGTCAATTTTCTTTGGTGATTCGACATTTGTGTTCATTTCTTTCATGCACTCCTCCCTTTACCTATATTTCTTCTATGAATTCCCACTGGAAGGACTGTTAATTCGAAAAGCACTTCAATTTTATGTTTGCCTTTCAGTTTTGCAATCTGGAGAGTGACAATAAGCAATGCAAATAAGTCGACTTCGAATCATATGGCTTTTATGCTTTTGTATAAGCTTTAAACTAATTTCCATGTTATAAAGTGGATTACTTCTGGTTCTTAATTAGATCAGATGTCACAATGCTAAGTGCTAACACAAGGTTGACTTGATTTTCCTACTAAATACTAAGCAGTTCTTACTTCGCAGGACAGAAATCGTATAAATCAGGCAGGGTTCGAGTCACCTTTGACGTTTGAAAGAAGAAACTATATAAATCAATCAGACTGGCAGCTCAGGAATTGGATATATAATAGAGCTGGGGCCTATTGGTAGTTTGGTACCATTAATTGTTTTATTTGTTTTTAGTATAAACTATCTGAACTAGTATTCTTTAACTCCAAAACTATTTCAAATGGAATGATTCCATAACAACATGACTTATTAAACAGAGACCAAGTCAGAAAAGTCTATCAAAGAACATTAGTTTACTGGAACCAAAAGCCAACATCAGTGGAATTGGAACACTTTGTAAAGCATCTAACTTTCTAC
This sequence comes from Plantago coronopus, assembly GCA_036897195.1. Classification (NCBI taxonomy): domain Eukaryota; kingdom Viridiplantae; phylum Streptophyta; class Magnoliopsida; order Lamiales; family Plantaginaceae; genus Plantago; species Plantago coronopus. The sequence goes on from JAYMSL010000193.1 coordinate 16,686, forward strand.
TTTACTTCAGTCTAGTCTTCTTGTTTCAGCAGCAGTAGAATTGCTTTTAAAATGGGGATCTGGGAGTGGTTGGGTTTAGCAGCTAAATCAGTAAAAGAGAAGGCACCTGATGCAGTCAAGAATGGTTGCCAGGCCACCTGCGATTATGGCTCCGCTGCTGTTAAAAGGATCACAAATAACGCTGACCAGTGGACGCCAGATCAAGAAACTCGATCAAACGTGAGTCTTTATACCACGAAGTTTGCTAAAAATGCTGGCATTTATGCTGTCAAGGAAGGTTACAAGATCATCCCTGGTAATTATACGTACTTGTCATTGGCAATTTTATACTGGTCTTGATTGCCCTGCTGCTGTAAACTGTAAGTTAAGTACATCGTTAAACTTCAACAGAATTTCTAACACTGCATAGTATTCAATAACTCTTGTGACTTGGGAGATACGGCATTTAGACGAGTCCCAAGTGTCCGGGCGAGTTTTATTTTGTGCTTTTATTAGTGTTCATTAGCAAAAAAACTGATTTTCTGATCACCAGTTTGAAGTGGTGATTGTAATCCTACAAATCGGTTTTTACAACACTTGTTCTTGATCAAATTGCCATGTGTAGGTGGATCTGCAGTTCACAAGATTGTCACAGATACCATGAGTGATGTCAAACATGAGAAACTGATACTGGATCAGAAGCTCAAGGCCATTGAAGACAAGTTGGAACAAACAATCGATCAACACTCCAATGCAGCCCCAAAAAGAAGTGACCCGGTTGAGATCGTTGGTGGAAGTGGCGTAAAACCTGCCCCTAAAACACCACAAGATGTCATCAAAGCGCGTTTATGATTTAAGAGTTCATTGGTAACCAGTTAATAACCACTTCTGAGTGACTTGATGGTCACTAACATCAGAGAAAGGCAAGAATCCTGACTAGAGAGAAATGTGTGGCCATGCGTGTGCCTCTGGCCCTCTGCTATACTATGATGGTGCGGTATTGCAGTTGTATGTATGTATGATTATTATAAGTTTGTATTTTGTACTAGTACTTGTTTCATGTGTACACATAAAGTCAGATTCGTGGAAATTTCGACTTCTTAATGCCTTTTTACGGCTTCATATAAGCTTTGAACTCTTAGGTAGGTCACACAATTGTGCAGATGAGGATTGTGATACTTGAAATATACTAATAGAAGCACAGACTAGGAGAAAAAGGTTGCAGCTCAACTTCTTGTTCCTAAAATCAGATGTCACTTACATCAAAAAACCGAAAAATAGATCAGATGTCACAATGCTAACACAGAGTTGACTTGATATTCCTACTTACATACTAAGAAGTTCATACTTGACAGGACAGGACAGAAATCGTGTTAGGATAATCACAAATAATGATAAATCGGGATCTTGCTAATGCTTTGTCATCATGAAAACTAGTTCCCATTGGAGGTCAGATCCGTCTCTGGCAGTTCAGGACTCGGAGAGGTATTAGAAGTGGGGTCTGCATCTGCATCTGCATCTGCATCTGAGAGCACGAGGGATACCGGGCAATGATCACTCCCATAGAAACCTGTACCAGGTGAAGTCGTCAGGGATCAGAATCAACAAACTCACACATAGGGGCATCAAAGTATATCTACATTCAGTAATCAGTAACATAAAATCTGACAACTTTGCTTATATCTGAGTACATGAAATACAGAATTAAGGATGACAATTCTAGAGTAATACTACCTTCCAGTTCAATGCCATGTCCATGAATTTCACAAGCAACAATTCTTTCTCTTAATTTCTCGTCAACAAGAAAATAATCGATCCTCATCCTTTTCCCACGATACCTGCCACCACATTTTGTTATGTTGCATGAGCTTCTATTTCTATATAAACATCAATTTAGAAGAAAAAGATATTATCTTTGCCAGCACCTTCATATTTTACTTTTGTTCTTATAAGAAGCATACTACTCTGAATGTAAATACACAAAAAAATTACAGCAACTCTTACTTCCCGATAGGATTTCCTGACCAGGAGAAGCCACTCTCCATGTCTTTATCCTTGTGCAAATACCTATACGCGTCCACCAACTTTCCCCTGGGCATATATACAAATTACATCCTTGAGTCCAACTAGCGGTGAAATGTGATAAATTAAAAGAATACTAAATTAACTGTGTATAATCAAGGCCAAGGGGCATGAAAAACACATACTCCTTTAGAATGGTAGCAAACCGGTTCCTCTCTGACAAAGTAAATCCAGGCTGGCCGCAATCCTACATGAGATCAGTGTATTGGAATGAAGAGAATTAATATGTGAGTTTTTGTTAACGGTAATTTTCGTTTACCCTTTTCAACATACATTTCAGCATAAAAGTGTGACAATAGGCATCTAAGTATGCTCTAAGACACAATTATTGTCTCGATATAAATAAAACCGCTGAACCTTTACTACTTCCCATATGAACAAAATTAAGGGTATGAAATATTGGCTTCAGTGACCTTGATGCAAAAACCATGGACAGTTAACAATACAACTGTGTAGCCACAAGAACAAGTTCTACAACCTAGACAGGAGAGGCCGAAAACTGAGATATAACAGTCATTCTCCAAAACATAAAAGTTCTAAGTTATTATCAAAGCCATACAAGATAGTCAAAACAAATTCAGGAAGTTTTATACCTCTTTGTTTGGTGGCACATAACCATTGAGCCTTTGTGCACTGAAAAACTCTGGATGGCTCACATCAATATCTTGATGGCTGCAAACCCAAATGTGAATTAAGATAAAGGTTGTTTCGCACGACATGATCACATGGAATGAGAGTTTTTAAGAGATTGAATTATTTCGTACGGGTCAAAAGGGTTAAAACAGCAAGGGCATACCTCACATTGAGATCGCCACACCAGATGAGGGGCTTATCAGAAGTTCTTGTAACAAATTCCAGCACCCTCTTATCCCATTTTCTTCTCCTCGGGAATGAGTTCTCTTCTTCCTTCCATCCATTATTAGGAGCATACGTGTTCAGTAGACGGAATGACTCAAATTCTGCTAGAATTACCCGACCATCTGGTTCGTGTTTTGAACCTGAAAAGAAAAACATTTATGAAGCAACCTCATCTATACCTCATCTATGTGCCAGGATTCACTAGGAAAAAAACAAAGGAATCAACAAAATCGAAGACCATAAAAACTCTATGCAGAATAGTATACATAGTTAAGAGAGACTTCGTGGTAGTAGTCCCAACCAACCTTTTTGATCTAGTGAGAAGGAAACCTTTTTTGGTGTGAAGCACCTCTTTATTAGCAATGCAGTTCCAGCATACTTTGTGTCAGCAAGAGACCACCACACGTTATAATTGTTGAATGGTTCCTTTGATAAGGCACGCATAATAATCTGCATGACAAAAGAGAAAAGAATATCAGCTAAGCTACTTGATTAAAAAGTATTAATTGAGAAATTCAAAAATTTCAGAACATGAATAATTATTGGTCAACAAGATAAGCAACTCAAATAATGGACATGAAGTTGAGGAATATAGGAACTTTACCTGTTTTTCGTCCCGTGAGGAACTAGTGTCATCTTTCAACTCCCTTGGATTTTTTGGTGCACCCTTAGAACCAGCTGCAGGCATCCTGACTTCCTATCGCCAAGGCAGATTCATCAGATAAACTCTTACAAGCACATTTATTAAGAAACTAAACTACAAGAGTTCAGATAAATCAGATGAGCCCAATAATTAGTTCACCAGTTTTGAGGGGAGACGAAACAAAATTGTGCGTCAAATAAGATAGTCGACAAAAAGACTCTATGTTGAATTGGGCATACTCCATGACATATCTAATTATTAGCTACCATCCTGTCAAATTTTCAAAACACGGACATGACTGATAAACTAGACGTCGTCTACCCCAATACAAGAACACCTTTGACCTTCCTCAAATGAACATGCAACTGAACTACCAGTTGTTTAAAACATGTAACAACCACAATTACAAAAATCAGAAAACTCCTGCATTACGAATTGCCGGGAAAATCTCAAGAGGCTTTGAGTATACAAAATGTGCAGCTCAAGATCAACATAAAGTAAAAAATGTTCAAATAACCACAAGGATAGCACTACGATTGTCGTTGATTGCAATAAACTGAACACGTATCACAAATTCACAATTTTTAGAATCAAAACACAGTACTCAATCAGCTCCCAAGAATGCTAGTCCTAACACAAATTCATAATTCTGATCAGTTATCAATCAGTAGAACAAGGATCATAAAATTCGAAAACAATAATTGCTCAATAAGCTGGAAAACACAAATAAATATCTTTTTTCTCAGAAAACAAGCAAATCAAACCCGAAAAGTACAAATTGAAAACCTCCTAAATTTTACAAGAGCTGAAACCTAATGTGGGAAGCATGAATGATTACCTGTATAGCAATGACATGAGAGTCGAGGTCCTGTATTAGCTTAGAAAATTCAGGGAAGTTGTTCTTGATCCTGAGCAGAAAACTATTGGCATTCCATGTCAAGAATTTAGTAGGGTCTTTGTTTGAGGCATTGTTACTGTCTTGAGCTGCAGCAGAGGCATTTTGGTCAGTGGATTCTTGGCATTGATCTTGGGAAGATGGGGGCGAAGAATTGAGGTTGGGTTTCTTGAAAGAAGCATCTTTCTGTATTGGCTGGAAAAATCTTTTCATCTTCGGTTTCTTTCACAAACAAAGAGAGTAGTGAAGTACTGTGAGTCTGTGACTCTAGTTCTTGAATTTTTAGGTTTTCTATTTTCCCCAATAATTCTTGATTTTAAATTAACCTTGAGTTAAATTAAATTTCTGGTATTTTCCCCGGGTCAAATAATTGGAAAAGTCGAATTGGATAGGATTGATATTCATCCGAATTTATCACAAGGTACTCATTTCATTATGTTTAAGATTTTATTGAATTTTACTAGTCCGATATATAGCAAAAAGATTATTCATCTCTAGAACTCTGCTTTCATATTTCGACTTCGTATTTATTATGCTTGTATTTGTTAAACCATGCTTCTTTCTCAACAAGCCACTATACTAACTGAACACGAGTAAGGAAGATTCCGAAGCCAAATAGATAGGTGAAACAACAAAAGAACCTTAAACCACAAGTTTATTTTTTAAAAAATCAACAAATATTACACTATTACAAAGTATTCGATAGAAACCTAAACTCATAGATAACTCGAACAGAAGGCATTTTATAAAGCTAAATGAATCCAAAATGGAAGGAATTCAGTTGAACGTCAATGTAAGAAACCGTCACACCTGAAAAAGAGTCTGTGCATCTAGTTACAAGTCATTGTTACAGAATCCAAATAACACTGCAAACATTATCTATAAATTAGATACTTAAATAATATACAACTACATAACTTCTAGACTCTAGTTACAAGAAATGTTCCACTCTAGCATGGCCATATCCAAGTCCGCCTTACTCTTTCTGCTCATATGCTCACTGCCTTTACTAGGGGCCTCTCCACCAGAGGTAACTCAGCCACTAGGTGTAGACGTGGGTGGCGGTGGGGCCGTCAGTTTGCCATGTGTGCAGAAGCTACTTCCATGCCAGGCCTACCTCAAGTCGCCAGGGACTCCACCGGCTTCGTGTTGTCTGCCGATGAGGGAATTGGTGGTCAAGGATAGTGGTTGTCTTTGCCAAGTGTTTAATGATCCAACATTGTTGAAGGGTCTTAATGTTACTCAGGAAGATGGTCTTAATCTTGCTCGGGCTTGTGGTGCCAAGACTGATACGTCCCGATGCAGTGGTACGTTACATGTTATGGCGGTTAATGGAAAATATATATGTACGTTGATATACTTACAGTACAATGTAACATTTATAATCGGACGTTTAAAATGGCAAAATTTAGTATAACGTGGTATGGATCGAATTTTAAGGGTGTGTGTATTTGTTTGTGTCTAACAGGTGGTGTTTCTCCGGCTGCTACACCAGGGAAACCTACAGGACCGTCTGTTAAGAGAAGTGGAGCAAGCAGTAAAATCTTAATTTCGCAATCTGGACTATACATCAGCCTCGTTGCTTTGATCCTTCCTCTCTTTTAGAACAACTGTATGCTTTTCCAATGTTACGACGATTTACTCTTGTTCCGGGCGTTTAATTACCGGACGACAGAATTCATAAGTCCTTATCCATAAAATCGCAAGTTGATCCACTTAGACGGGCTAATACAAAACTTACTCGATATATAAATTACCTTGCATAGCAATGTGCCACAAGAAGTGTATGATAAAACTTAACTATCCACATGCTCATACATCAATTTACAAAGTAACTGTATCATGGTTCCTATATACATCAGTATGGTATCATAGTATTTCATATATACAACTATACAAGTATACAATGAATGAAACTATGAAAGCTCAAGTTGCAACCTCAGAAACATATACAGTTGCCAGAACAATGGCTCAATAGGCAACACCGCCAGAAAAGCTATCTCCGTCATGAAGCACAGACTCCGTAAGCCAATACCCATCCCATGATCCACCAACTCTCTGAACCATCGTAAACTGGAAGACCTCCTCTTCCTCAGGACGAGCTCCTCGTATCCAAACTCTCTCTTTATATAGATTCTCTTTAACAATCAAGCTGCTTAATGTCTTGCGCTCCTGATGACCAAGCAGAGCACGGTAGCTGGAGTGGTGGAATATTCGCCTGAACCTTTCAAATTGCCCTAAATCAAAGAAAGGTCCAAAATAGGTTGATCTTTCAAAAGGGTCAAACCCAGCAAATCTATACATTACTTCAATGCCATAGTCTGGCCGCGGCTGGTCATTGAACATCAAGGCATCAAGCTGGTATTTCACAGCTTCTTCTGCAGTAAAGCTCAGTCTGGGTCCAAAAGGCCTTTTACGGCGAGTCTCAAGCCAGTCAGGAGAAAAGGAGTCTGGAAAGTCAGCAGAGCAAGCTCGACATCGAAAGCTTAACGGTTTGCATACCCGGAAATGTGATGATAGTGGAGAGGCAACAAATGCCATTTACTTCCTACAAAGTGCAGAAGCACACAAATGAGCTGTTCATTACTCAAAAGAGGTGTTATGACAGTGGAAAGGCTACTTATGACTTTATTTTGCAAGTCCTAAGATGTATGGAACTTAAAATGTCTACAAAAGCACACAAAAGAGCTGTTCATTAGGGTTCATCTGGTTCTAGGGACAGACCCAGTTACATAGTTTATCAAACGATTAACTGCCCAGGAAAAATCACTCCACTGTAAAAGACATTATCAAATCAATCCACCATTGTAATCCATACTGTAGCTAGCCTAGTATTAGCAGCTGCAAATGTGTGCTTGGTGCAAATAATGCTCATAACATGCCATAAAATCTCGAAGTTTACCACAGCCAGCAGGCAATGAAATCTCTAGCATAGTTGCATATATTGGTGACACCAGTCATTTAGTTTAGCATACAAAAGCCTAATTCAATTCCATGTTAATAACACCCACACTAGACTCTCTATTAAGTAGTTCTATTAAGTCCAGGTGCATTCCGTTTGGTTTGAATAAGTTCAGTTCAAGTTCGATCAGCTCAATTCAGAAACTTTCAAATGAATTGAACAAGGTCATAATTTATTTCACTGCCAAACTATAATAAATGGGTTATATATAATACAACCGAAACAATTTCACACAAATTACTTCACTTTCAGGCTTCTACTAGGAGAAATCGAACCGGTCTAGAATTTCACACAATTTCAATTTCACACAAATTACTTCAATTTCACACAAATGACTTCACGAGAACAATTAACACCAGCATATTATAAAGCCGGTATATACACCCATATACAGGCAAATGGCACCAAATTAGGGTAACCCAGAAATGAAAAATAGGCAAAAAAAATTGATATATATATGTGTACGAGCACATTAGTGCACGATCCATATGTAGAAAAACAGAACGTGCAAGCATATGATACTCAATTTAGATTTCGGCAACCAAAAGGACCGATTTTGCTACAAAATCAAGCTCATCAGTAATACTTCGATTGCCTTTGTTAATTTCATAAAGATTACATGATAAACTGAACACGAAAAACCAGAAATTTGTAGGAAGAACTGCAAATGAAACAAACAGGAAAGAAAATTACTTGGGATTTTTGTCTCTGGTTCAGCTGAGCTGAGACATAGAAATGATGAAGCTGGAATACTCTGAGAGTTTATGTGTGTTATTTGATTTATACACAAAATGTGTGAGCTTTGGAATTTGATTAGAGCCCTAATTTCCACTGGGCTGGGATTTGTTTGTGTTAGCCCAATGTCAGATTGGGCTTTCTGTTTATTTTGCCAAAGTCTGAACATTTTTTTTTTAAAGGCAAGTCTGAACTTTTGCATGATCCACAATACTGCATAACCAGATTTCACTTTCCTACTCCCTCCGTTCCATTTACATCTTATTTCCCGAATCGTATGGATAGTCGGATGACGAGGAATGAGTAAATGTCGTCATGTTCAATATTAAAAGTATTATAGTAAAATGATAAAGTATGAGCTCAACACGGATGCCTCTTGGTACAGCTCATTAAACAGGGCAGCAATTGGAGGAGTAATTCGAGACTCAACAGGAGAATGGGTTGTGGGCTTTGCCAAGCCGGTAGGCCGCTTGTCGATTGACTTGGCAGAACTTATGGGAATCGGGGAAGGACTGGAGGTGGCGTGGGAGAGACGCCCGCCCAAGATTATTGTGGAGACGGACTCGGAGACTATCTACAATTTATTGAAGGCCACAAACACATCGGACCATGCTTGGCATGGACTTCTAGAGGATTGCAGAGACTACTTCAAGCTGCCGTGGCAGCTTGAAATGCGCCACACTCGAAGAGAAGGAAATAACTGCGCGGATGCACTTGCCAAGCTCGGACACGAGATGAGTGAGCTTCGCCTTTGGGACGAGCCTCCACCCTCGATACTCCAGCAGCTAGACCAGGACAGAGTGGACTCAGAGCCACAAATAGAGATGGAATAGCCTCTCTGCTATTGTAATCTTCTTACTCAGCAAAAAAAAAAAAAGTATGAGCTTTTAACCCATGTAAATAGACAAGTAAAATCTAACATCAATATTAATGTATAGAAAAAATATGTCTTTTACAATACTTCCTCCTTAGATGGATTTGGTCGAATCCAGACTGGATCTAAATGGATCAGGATTGGCAGAATTTCTGGATAGAAAGACCGATTTGATCTGTACTCCATCCGTCCGCTCAATTCAGCCACATCTTTCCATTTCGAGCGTCCGCTCAATTCAGCCCCATGTCTAAACAAGGAAACATTTTATTATTTTTAAATCAAACACTCCTACCCCACTTGTACTATATATCAATAAACTACCACAATTCAACCCAACTTATACTACTTTACTTTCCATTAATTACTCCACTATACCTTACTTGTACTATATACCAATATACAACTACTCTTATTAGATAGGGAAAATTATGAATTAGTGTATTTCTTAGATACTTCTTACACTTTAGTGATACATAAAATATTTCTTATGAAATAGTACCTATATATGAACGGACAACAATACCCTTCTTAAATATAGTAAATGTATCTTATCTAGTTTAACTACTCAACAAGAAAATCTCCTGCAAATATTAATCTTAACAAACATCTGAATTACCCAAGCAACAATAATAATCTGTTTAAAAACGCATTTTTATCTCCGACCAGTTTTGCTAATCGAAAAAGCTCAATCACCGAATCAGCTTCCGTTCAAGCATCATCAATTTCTTGGCATGCATCACTATTGTGTGATGCCTGTACAACGATTTTCAAGCATCAATATACTAGTAATCAGGAGAATAACTATTATTAACAAGCATCACTGACAACGAAGTGCAGCTCAGTTGGTAAGACGCTTCACTTCCAACCAATAGGTCGGGAGTTCGAGTCACCCCTTTGCCGTTTCAAAAAAAATAAAACTAACAAGCATCACTAACAAGTTAAAAGATGCCAATATCCTGATTATGTTGCATGATTATGACAATCATCATTCACAATCACAATGTACACGCATCAATCTACTAGTAATAAGGAGCAAAACCTTTATTAAAGTTGCATGATTATAACAAGCATCAGTATACAAACAAGCATCACTTCTCTTTTATTCAAGCATCATCAAGTAGAAGAAATATTTTGATGGAAGGTTTCTGGAAATGATGATGCTTGGTATATATGTGTATAAGTTTGAAAATTTCAAAAGATTACATTAGTTTCGAATTTGGAGTAAAATAAGAGAAGTTTGTTATATATAAATTTACTAAATTTAGCTATATCACTAATCTGTAAAATGTTTTTCACTAATTTGCAAGATGTTTTTTATGTATCACTAAGTTGCAATAAAAATTTGAAACTAGCACTATTTTATAATTTTCTCAAATATAAATAATAAAGAATTGGTTAGTATAATGAAAAATTTCTAAATTTGGTTAGTAGAATGAAAACTTTCGAAATTCCAAAAAAGAAAACTTATAAAGTTTTTAATGGAACGGAAGGATTACTATTTATAGTTAAAGTTGAAATTGCCTGACCAAAAAAAATCAAACTGTAGCATTAATACTGAGAATTGGTGGTATGCATTCAAACTCATCGCATAATATTACATGTCTAATTTTAAAATGAATGACATACTAAAAATAAGCTACAAAATAAGTCACACTAAAAATGATCAGTCCACAAGTGATAATAAAGTAGCTAGGGAAATTACTAGTGTTACTTTGTGAGTATGACTGTTAACGTATCGAGTCGTTCGTGATCCGCTCGCGAAAGAGCTCGGTCAACGTTCGGTTGGAGATTGAGATCGGTCCAAGCAAACTCGCATGCTCGGTTAATTTTCGATCGAGCACGATCACTAAATAATATGATCGACTGCTAGGGAGCAATTCGTGAGTTGTATATATAATCATTTTTTATTTATATTTATAACAGTGTATTTGTAATTATAATAGTAAATAAACATATACATACCCAAGTTTTAGTTTAACCTACTAGATCTTTTCACTCTAATCGCATGAGCAAATATCAAGTATTTTATTTATTTTGAATTTTTAGACCATATGCCTATAAAATTACCTGTCTCGTGGGCAATAGTGAATGTTTTGATACATTTTAGACAGTCTTATTATGTTAAAAGTTTTAATAAATGAGCGCATTTTTAGCTCTAACACTCGGGGCTCGCGAGCACAAATGAACTGAGCGCTTGCTGAGCACAAATGAGTTGAGCATCGTGAGCTGATCGCGAGCAATAAATAATTTTGACGAGCCGATCACGATCACGATTTTGTGTTGCTCGACGAGCACGAGCCGATTACGATCAGATTTAAATTCTAACGATCATTTTGTACTGGAGCTCCTATAAGCCTCCGTGAACGCTTTTCCATATATTTTAATAAATACTAGGGGGCTTGGCCCCGTAGTTTCCAAAAAAAAAAAAAAAAAATACAAATTGATAATCAATTAAAAAAAATAAAAAATAAAGTAAAAACTGGTGAGGCGCACTGCTCAGCTGCTGCTGGAGCAGCTGAACAGGGCTGAGAAAGTTCAGCTCCGCTGCTGGAGACAGCCTTAGGCGTAAAATCAAGATTTATCAAAGATCGTGACTGGACTCAGGCTCTCATAAGCCCGGAGCAGCCCGGCTTTTCCATTCACCAATAGGATAGTCAATGCAATTTTCCTCTGCTCTGGGTTTGGGACCATTTTCAACAATAAATTCTTATAAAAACCTTTTCAATAATATAAAGTTTTTTTTAAAACGGCAAAATTTCCAACAATATAAATTTAGCCGCTGATAATGTTAGAATAATTCACATTACTGTGAGAGCTAGATGTGAAGCCATAGACTATGTATTTTTATTAGGCCAAGAAAAAGATAAGGTCGGATATATATGTGTCAAGTCTTGGAGAACTAAGGCATGTTTCTTTCTTTGACGAAAAACCAAATGCAAGTTAAATATGAGTTATAGTTAAGAGAAGAATATTAGTTTAGTCAAAATTAATCAGGAGTTAACTTTAGTTAATATACAATTTCGATTACTGTGACGAAATTACAAAGTCGTAAATGACGTAAGTACCTTTAAGACCTGCATCATCACATGTAACGTAAATCTCATCATTCTTACATCATCAATATTTTTTATTATATAAAGATGATTTTCATTCTTTTACTAAAGCAGATTTATAATAATTAAAGATTTCTGATTAATTAAAGATTTCTATCTACCCTTGTGTTGGATTTTCTACCAATTTATAAATTTAACAAGTGGAAATTCAATAAATTGACAGCTAAAAGTTTTGCATAGATTTCCCATCTAACTCTTTTTTTTTTTTGAAGAGGCAAATCTATTCTAATCTTACTCCTACTCTATTCTAATCTTACTCCTACTCCTACACTAACCCAATACCAACCTTATACCCACACCAATACCAACCTTATATCACCAAAAAAATCGCCACCTTCGGAAATTGAACCCGGGACCTCTAACCATTACACCCTGCACCTTACCACTGCACCACCCCTGGATTCTCCCATCAACTCTTTATTTGGAGTTTCTTATAAGATTAATAATTTAGTACTAGACTACTTGTACTAAATTATATAAGTGGAATGTAGGTACGTAAAACTCATTGGAAAATCAGTTGACTCGGTCCACAAGTCTCACTAATTCATGCTAAATTCTTTCGAATGGAGTTTTTTCAAATGACTTCCCACAGTCACAATAACAAGTCGTTTAATTACAACGATTGAAAGTGCAAGAGATTCGCAACCCGAAATCACAAATGAGGCTTATAAAGAGTAGCAAGCACCCGCAATGAAAGAGAGAAAATAAAATTGGCTCGCAGACAAGCCTTAAATTGTAAACCAATACAACCACCAGCCACTACCGAAACCAAGAATAACAGTTTACTCCCAAGTCGAGCCCAAAATCGACCCAAGAGAAAGCAAAAGGACCAGAGCCACAAAGAAAACCAAAACCAATAAAACGCCAGACCACGGAAGACCGAAAGAACCTTTACGCCAAAAGAAACACCAAAACAACCAGTGAGAAATAAAAGACTCTTATTCGACCACCAAGGAACAGAATAATAAACCGCTCAGTGCTCACCCTCAGTTCAAGGTGTGGGGCTAATTTGAATTTAAATGAGGTAAACTCATCGAAAACAAACCAGAGCCCAGTGAGAGGAGCAGCCTGAACAGAGTAAAATCCGAACCCTCAGTCACAATCTTTAATTGCAACATTTTACTTTGTGCACAAATTATAAGAAATATTGTACGGTAACGAAATATTAAATATGTGAAATAAGTTGTGATAGTTAATTAAAAGTATAATGGTAATTAGTATATATTACAAGTGTGGTGAGCCGGTGAGACGGTAGTAGTCAGCCAGTCAGGGCTCGGTCTGGAGAGTCAATAATGGAAGTCGTGGGGTGGCGAAAGTACTACTCCTGTCAAAAGCTTCAAAATTTTGGATGCGGAAAAAGTCAAAAGCTTCAAAATTTAAATGGGTGACGTAATATTTAGGTGGAAGGACCACCCCTGTCCCCACCACTGGTAGTAGTTAATGAAAGTATAACGTAATATAGTAAAAGAGGTAGAATTCTGTGGTTTAAAATATAGATAAAAACTTACGAAAAATGAAATGTCGTCTCTAATAGTAGATTATTTCATTATTTTTATTATAATGGAACACAACAGCCAACTACAACATAGTTGAAAACCCCCTTTCTCTCTAACTTCTAACCTAGCGCCTCCTCTCTCCAAAAAAAAACTTCAGCCGCCCCTTTCCGGGGCTTCCGCTCCGATCGGTGTCACCGGTTCGGAGCGGAAGCTCCACCCTAGTTTCTCTTGTAGGTTTCTTTGGTCTTTTAGTTTTTTCCTTTTTTCTTGCTTTTTTCATTTTCACAATAATCCCAGATCTGGTCTTGATTCGGTGCGGTGTGGTGGTGAAGAAGAGGTGGAGCGAGGTGCAGAGGTGGTGAGGAAGGTTGGCGAGGTGCGGAGGAGACTGAAGTTGGCGAGAGAAGAGGTGGAGCGAGGTGCAGAGGTGGTGAGGAAGGTTGGCGAGGTGCGGAGAAGACTAAAGTTGGCGATGTGCGGAGACTGGTAGTACCATAGCACTAGAAAAGCACATAGTGAAATGATAAACTATCCCTGAGGTTGTTCTCTTAATTAAGGACTTAATCAAGCTTAGTTAGTTTTGTTGTTTAAAAGAATCGATAACAAGAAAAGTACTAAACCAAGAATTACTTTGAACTATTGTAATAGGAGATGGTGGTGGGAATGATCAATAAGCATGGGAGAATTATATTTGATTCGTTAAACGACTAGCTAGGATTCAAGTCATCAAATCCAATACTAGTTTGGGTTTTTTTAAATAATCCTTCTTGCTTTTGATCATATTAACCTTGGAAGATGAGTTACTTAGAAAGTTTTGTACTTGATAATCAAACAAGGATTGAGTTAAAGTAGTCTAATTTGACAAAAATGAACCAAATATGAAGAACCCTATCTCAATTCATCACCACCACCACCAACCTAGAGTGTTTATCTATTCATACAG
>JAYMSL010000194.1:0-31243 GCA_036897195.1 Plantago coronopus
GCTCATGTACTTTATCCATCTCGATTTCAACTTCTCAATGTTTTTAAGTCGGTACAAATTGTAGTCATAGATAACATATAATATAATTTATACTTCAATTTAAATTTTCACTACTAAGAATATTGGAGTAGCAAAGTAAGAATCGGAAATATGAATTCGCGCAGAGGCATAAGGTGATTTTTGTATGGAGTTATTAGGTTAGTATAGGCACGGTCTGCCTTGTTTTAACAGATGAACTCATACGATCATGCATATCCTGCTGCATTTCTTCGGTTCATGCTTCCATATGCTGATATGCATAATTTTTTGTTGGTTATATTGCAGTATTCGACTATTACTTTGGTATAGGCCAAGCATTGACGGAAGTGGAGTTCAATGAAGACGTCAAGACGGTACAATATGTTATTGCAACCCCTGTTCATAATCTACACCATGTATAAGAAACACATGGAGCTTAATCCATGATAACTGCTCATGGCAATTAGCGGACATATATTCCCGTAACTGAACATGTGAGATCGTCACATTTGGTTAATTGGTTGTATTCATACTTTCATACATGCGAATAGTTTCAACATGAGATTGAGATTAGCCCCAACCCTACTATGAACAAATCATTTGCCGTGTAACTGATCAGGACCAATTACTATGGAACCACCAGGGAATGGAAAACACCACCCAAACAAAATTCTACAGTAAATGCTTAAATGCTAAAATTGTTCAGTAGTAAAATAAATCATGCACCAACTATGTCGATTGTCGAACCTTCAGGTATACTTAGACTGGCAGGAGCTTCAATGAGCAGAATAGCTAATCAGCAAAACTAGCTAAACAGGGGCCTAAATGTGAGACAAATACCACAAGAAACAAGCCAAGTTCTGAAAAAGGAGAGTTGTGGGTATATAACACTGAACCCAATAATGAAAACAAACAAAATCAAGAACAGAGAACAAATAGGCGGGCATTCTTCCAGATTTATGAAACATAAGTTTTCTGATAAACTCATCAAGAAATATTTCTGGCAAATATGCTGAGAAGAAGAAACAAAAGAACAGAAAGAAAATGCCCGAATAATAATCTTGAACATGACCATGCTCAACTAATAATCGAGATGCTGATTGAAGTAGCAATCACAGGTAGTTTCAGCTTGCAGTATATTAAGTGCTAACACGGATTGACTGAAATACACTGCCACACATCATAGTAACTTTTTCCTTCTACCTACAAAACACTTCTCCTAGTCCCAGGATCATTCACAAACACTCAAATGAGTACAACCTAACAGATCCATCAAACAGGGCCTATAAGTCCAACTATACAATCCCAAATATCTGTTTTTACCACTAAACCTCAAACATAATTAAACAAATTTTGATATGCCCACCGCACAATAGAGACTACTTAAGTAACTTCAAGAATTACCATAACTACAGGGACCATTTCTTTACAGTATCTACAAATTTAAAGGCTCTGCAGAAAAATCCTTATAACAAATACATATAGGGTTGAACATGAAGAGACCATCCACTCCCAAAGAGCATTCACAGAAATGGTCAATGACAACATGTTCTGCCTACAGGCAACAGCTCAATAAATCTATAAACTCAAATTTGCTGCTCCACATAATGAAATGTATAAACAGTAAAACCATGGCATTTTAAGTCAACTGAGAAATTGTGATAAAGAGGCGCATTATAAGAGAGCAATATATAAGCAACAGAGCTATATTATCACAATGCTCTGAGAACAAAAACTACTTCATTTAATGTTGATTTCTTGCCAAATTACAAAATCACACAACGATGGAAAATGTTAAATTGGTTCAAGAAGTCCAAATATTGCCTTAGGAGAATGAGAATGTGCCAAGAATACATGAGAAAGATTCTAGTGCCCGTACTTCTGAAACTCCCACTCACTGTTATCTGTCAAAGGTGTAGTTGAAATTCAGAAACAAGGTAGTATAAATAGTATGGTAGAAAAAAGATATAAAGAGAGACCACACTTACCTAGAGGACACACTTGACGAGTTTTCAGCCATCGGCTAATGCAGTGGAAGTGAAAGGCATGGTTGCAAACACCTGGACATTAATTATCAACATTGTGAATGACAATTTATAATCAACTTACGCATGCAAAGGAGGTATAAATACACGGACAAGATCCAGTAAGATGTAAAATATTCTATTCGAGGAGATATTTAAACACAAGGATCTTTCAGCGTTGCATTACATCACATAGCATCTTCAAGGAATGAAATAATGACATGACTAAGGAAAAAATCCAAATAGCATGTCCAGAGAACAAACTAGCTAATTTATAGGCTACTCTCAGACCATGCCCATATCATTTAATAACTGATGCATCGCAAAAGATCATCTGTGCCGTTTAGTGTGCCATAAACATTATATAGTAAATTAATTATACCAACCACACTCATTAACTTATCCATGGTCATCTATCAAAATGGAAATAAATTAAAATATGGAAAAGGGAAATATTTGTAGGAAAACAATAATTAAATGAAGCTTTTAAACAAAGTTCACAGAATCCATACGGATTGAGCTTCCTGCACGCAGTTTTCAGTTTTCAATATTCACAGGAATTAGACTTCTTCCTGCATTCAAGTCGCTCTTAGCTTTTTTGTTCTGCTGTATCTATGGAGCCGGTTGAAGCCGCTCAAATTTCATCCTCTGATGAGGTGAGTGAGCACCAAATTTGTGACCCATTCGGATCGTCAACTGGTTGACACAATGAATTTTCAGCTCTATGGACAAGAGATTGGCTCTAGATATAATGGATAGTACCATGCTATAGGATCTTTTCGGGAAAGATTTTGATCTATCCTTATTCTGTTCTTGTTGGTTTTGACTTGTGTATCTTTAAATTACATATGCCCAGCTGGTGTGTTTGTTGAAGAGACAAAGTTTTTTAGTACTTGTTTTGATTTAATTACTTGTTTATTGAATGAGTTAATGTAGTTTTGATGGCGCAATTATTATCTTGGTGTATATAAATTGTTCAATGGTTAGATCTACCGTACAGCATATGCATTGTTTCTTTCAATTGTTTAATGAACTCAATATAATTTCCTCTCAAAAATAAATTGATTGATCTATGGGGTTGGAGTAATGAATTTGAGGATCACTAATTAAGTTTTGATTGGAGAGAGAAGATGTAGTTTGTTTAAAAAACTTACTCTTCACTACTAACTATGGTTAATGTATATTGATAAGTAATTCAAGATGAAAATATAAACTTACTATACTTAGGAGTGGCACACGGATGTGGCACAGATGATCAGCATTGCTGATGTATCACATATAGGACATGCCAAACCAGTTGGCTGAAGTCAATATATTCACATACAGTCACCAAAATTTGTAAAAGTAGCCAGACCATAGAAAGCAGTCTACCAATGAATTGGCAAATTCATATGGAATTTATCAATATCGTTCTTAAAAGGTAAGTGAAACACAAGATGTGAACTGACAAACACATGATAACATGAATTTATACCACGTGTTTTCTGTTGGGAAAAACATCTAAGGTGTTGAGCAGTTTACTATCGCAACCTGGAGCTAATGATAACAAAAGATACAAGCAAGAATGTAGTGAACTTAAACCACATAATGGGATAACATAAAGAGAACTATGGTCGAATTCCTTATTCAAATCACTCAATTAAGTAGTCAGAGATATGTGGTTGAAAAACTTAGACACTACTTTACAGCATCAACTGCCATTAAACATAGAGCAGGATACTGTAAGTTCATTCCAATCAAACATTCTGACAAGAAACACAAAAGAGGTGAAATATCACTCCCACAGAAAGAAACTCCAATCCGGACTAGAGTAAGATTATTTATTAATCGTCGAATTACTAACCATACCTAGTCACAAATAACAAACAATGATACAGAATTGAATTATTTACAAACAAAACCACCTGGCATTCAATAAAAACACTAGATCATCGAAACAAAGGCATTGACATAATCAACAGAGGCAGAAGAATAACTCACCCCAAGCCACAGTGCATTCCTCGCTAGTGGCACTAGCTTGATTAGCCTGGCACTCGATACCTAATCACAGTTTAACACGAGTAAACAAACAAATCCGAGCTAAACATTCACACACCAAGATTTTGATTAATTTATTTAAAGTGATCAAAACATAAAAATAAAATTACTCACAGAGGTCCATGATGTGATTCCTGCAGATAGCACAGTTGTCGACGACAATATCTGCAAATCGGAAATTAGGGTTAGGTTTCTGAAAAAAATCGTCCTAAAATCAGAATTACGAACTTCTAATATACAACATGTGCAAATCCTGAAAAAGCAAAACATATTGGAGAGAGGACTAGGGTTCATAATTCGTACCCCAAGCCCACAGAGCGACTGCGTTCCACTTTTTGATTTCAAATCGCTTGGCTTTCTTAGATTGAGCGGGCGTCGGATTGGAAGGACCGGCACCGGAAGATCCTTCTCCAGCAGGAACCATGTTCACGTCAGTATCGAGAGATGCCATTGTAGAAGAGAGACGAAAGGTTTCTTTGCAGCTGATCAAGCAGACCAAAATAGAGGTTTTCAGCAGAAATTCTGAGCAATAATTTATGAACTTATGAGATACACATATTATATGGGCCTTGGAAGAGATCGATTCGGGTCGGACTACTGATTGAGATCTAATTGTCTGGACCTAAACCCAATGTATTTAGGACTTGATAGTCTTGGGTTGTGCCTTATTGGGCTGGATGGTGTGGTATTGGGAGTTTAGGAGTTAACTTTGGGAAAAGTTACGAATTAGTCTAAATGATTTATTTCTTCTGAAATATTAGCTATTTATAAACCGATCAAATGTATTTATTAAATCTAACTAATAAACCTCTCTTATTTTTTCTAATTAGTGAACAAAAAATTCAGTCGAAAACACCAATATAATATAGTACTACATTCTAAACAAACTTTACAGTTACCAAGTATATCAATAAGCATTAGCAGTAGAAACAGTAATATTAGTCCATAAAATGTGCAAACCTCTACCACGCCATCACACCTATGCTAATCTACAAAATCAGATAACCAAATATCAAGCATCGCATTTCATGAAGAAGTAGTTTTCAAAGCACTTCTTGAAGAACCATCAAGCATCTTACGATTTGACCAGAAACACCATCGTCGTTTCATGACAAGAGTCTTCCGGCTAATCTTCAAATTTAAGAAGGCATCTTTTGACTAGTATCATTGACTCCCCCAATTGCAACTGAAACTCTTTAGTTGCTCGGTAGTGAGTATGAAGCCTAATTTTGGCTAGTGGTGTAATTGAAACACAAATCCAATTAAAATTTTCAGTTGTATAATACGAGCATCTCTTAGTTAAATATCATGCATCTTTCTATGAGAAGGGATCAAACTGGTAGATAACAATTGTATCTCGTTTATTTACAACAATAATCATAACAAGAGCAAAAAAGGCAGGTGACCAACTTGAAGCAACATAAGAAGATATGGTTTTTCATTCAGTTATGCTTGTTGAATGGTGTTTGAAGTTCAATTCCTCGGTAAAGAAGAATTGCTTGACCAGAAGGATTCATGATAGGATGATGCCTGATATGTCATATGTGTAGTAGGAATGTGAATTAGTCAGGAAGTATAACCTTTCAATCACAATTGTTTTGGATTAAGAATGAATTAAGGAAGGTTTGTTTTATAAAATTTTTCTATGTTTGACCATACTACTGTTTTGCAATAAGTTTTACACTGATTCATAATTTTTTATATATCTTTAAAGTATAATAACGTTTTGAAATTAACACTATTTTAAAATTTTATCTTAAACTTTTAGTTCAACTCCACCAATAAACATGAGCTAAAGCTTCATTTTATCATTAGCTTTTAAAATTTAAATTTATTAAGACTTGAACTAACGTTAAACTTCCATCATGTTTTCCTATATTTTTAATATTATATTAATTTTATCGTGCTCCAATTTTCATTTTAAGCTCACTTTATACAATAGTCAAGTATTATCGACTCGATTTGAAAGGAGCTTGAATCAAACTATGATAGTGATGATGGAGATGAATGTGGTGTTATGGTGATGGAGGAGTGGCTTAAGTTGATGTCGAATTAAATTGATCGAGTCAAGTCTCAGTTGTTTGGTAGTTTTGAACTAGGGATGGTGGTGGCGGATGTGGAGAGGTGAAGAAATATGGTGGCAGGTGGATGTAGCCGATTTTGGATACTTTGGTTTTGGTTTGGGTTTTAGTAGCACGCACAGATTTTAGTGTGTAGGTTTAGGACAATATTCAGTTTTAAGGTTGCGTGTTGGTTGAAAATCAGAGTTGATCACGGACAAGTTTGGTGAAGTTGTTGTAATCTGGCATGTCTTTGTAACCGTTTTCGAACATTACTTCATACTTATACTTTCTTTTAATTAATAAAACTTTTTACCGTTTTGAAAAAACATTTATATAATGCTCGGCTCATCTCGGCAAATTACATAACACTTCTAAGTTATAAGGAAAGTCATTTTATGACATGTTCTTAACTCAATAACACCATATCTACATGTAGCACAGAGACTTTAGAACCAAGTAGCTTTACCAACTTGATATGAATTGTTAGACAAAATTAAACAATAGAAATTTTTCCTCTGTTCGGCTCCCAAACTGAAGATAAACCTTTGACCGAAGCATGTAATAAGAGCTAGTGTGTGAGAACTCCTAACTGCACGAATGAGCATGATTTGGAACGTAACTAGTGATTCACTAAGGATATGTTTTTTTAGCTGTGAATTCTTAAATTGAATTGAACTGAAGTTAACTAAAGTAAAGTACAAATTTAAATTAATCAAATTCAAAGTTAAACTGAATTGAATGAAATTGAACTTAACTTGACTAAAGACCTCACTCATGTATCACAAACAATATAACTTCCTAATTCG
This sequence comes from Plantago coronopus, assembly GCA_036897195.1. Lineage (NCBI taxonomy): Eukaryota > Viridiplantae > Streptophyta > Magnoliopsida > Lamiales > Plantaginaceae > Plantago > Plantago coronopus. The sequence goes on from JAYMSL010000194.1 coordinate 6,949, forward strand.
ATATGTTGTGTGGAGTTCAATTAACTTACTCCTCTAAATTCTTGACCTAATAGTTTGTTTTGGCACATTTTTTCTATATCAACATGACAATATTGGTTTCACTCTCTCGTTATTCAACACACCAAATTTTAAATTCTAGAAGCACCCTCTTTTCAACCTTGATTCCTACTCATCCCCAACCTTGAGACCATGGTAAGTAAACTAGTGTTTGTCATCAATTATCATGTTCTTATCTTAAGGTTATTGTAGGAACAAAATAATGCTGTCATTATGCGCTCCTGTTCCTAGTACTGATCCCTGACCTGCCTAATTAGTGCTCAATTGCATTTAAACAATTATTAATGTGCATGTATCCGTATCCTTAATCCAACACTTATTAATCTGATAATCATCTCAATTATTTTGTCGATGACAATCAAACACAAAATGTGACAAATCTTCATAGAGGATCGAAACAGACATAATGTCATTGTGTATGAGTTGGATATGTGCAATTTGTCACGTTTTGAATGTAATGTTGACAGTAGAGGGACATTCTACCAGCTTGCTTGATTTTGCAAATAATTTATATCACTTTCTTGGGTATCAAGTACATCTCAATTAATGTTCATTTAATTGAATCCAATCAGAGATTTCCAACAATCATATGTAGGAAAATGAGTGTCAATTATACTGGATTGCCAGACTGATTGACAAGTAATGCTATTTTAGCATGATTATATATTTGTCATGTCATATTTTACGTTTTGGTTGTAAATTTGAAATACATCATCAGACACGGACTAATAGAGTATTTCAAGGGTCGAGACAATAAAAGTGCAGAGGGGTTGATTGATTGTTCACCGCGTACCAAAACTTCAAACAACTCTAAAGTATGTATATACGTATATCAAACGCCACAAATTCAAACAATTAATAGTAATTAAATCTCATTAGTAAAAGTTCCCAAATGTCATATTGTTGCTCACCAAAACTATGCACCAACTAGACCTTATTCCAAACATATGTAAGTGTTTAGTTTAATAATTTTGAACAATTCTTTGGGGTTAGTTGATTGATAGAGACTCAACAAAGTCAAACACCACCATTGAGAAGAAGAGATTTCTTTTATGTTCTGTCATCAAACAAGCAATTTGCAATTCTTCTCAACTAACACTTTACAGGCATTCAGATGGAGATCTAGAGTATGAAAAGATAGAATTTCCAAGAATATCTTTTGTGGGATTTGATTCAGTTTTCTTATCTGCCTGGATTTTATAGAATTTAGAATTCAGAACTGCAGAATTCAAGTTGTTTGTACTTAAAAAAACAAGAAGGAAATAATCAACATTCCAGCTCATATCAATGGACTATTTCTCATTCCCTTGAACCAATCATCTCATATATTCAAATTACAGTTGACAAAAGATGAATATACAAAGTGTATGAACTGAAGAAGAAGAAGAAAAAAAAACTAACATATGAACGAACTTATGTGTGTCACTCTCTAGGCAACCAAGAACAATTTGTGGTTTAAACTTTAAAACTCTATAGTATGTATACACAGTTTCATTATTATACTGATGTATTTTATCACTGTACTTATTAGCCTCTTTTCACCCCTTTATGAAGTGGTGAATTCCTACCATTCCTCATAGTCTGCTTCTCCGCAAAAGAAACCGGAGTTGGAGACGAGATTGGTGATTTTGGCTTGTACTTGTGACCTTGATCATGTAGCCTGTGTTTCTGTCGATACTGACCGTTGTCACTATTATTTGAGACGTCGTTGTTTGAGTCTGTATCGGGTGAGAACGTGAACACGAATGTGCCAGTTTGCATCTCACCAAGATCTTTCAAGGGTGCCAAATTTTCAATCACTTCACTCATAGTTGGCCTGAGCTTGGGGCGATGGCTCAAGCATTGGTATGCCAATGCAGCCGCCTTCTGTGCCCCTATCTCTGAGTACTGTCCTTCGAGTCTAGGGTCCATTACTCGGCTGAGCTTCCGTGGATTCTTCAGCATCGGCCTGGCCCACTCGGCCAGGTTCTGCTCTCTGTGAGGACGGCTTTTGTCCACTGACTTTCGCCCTGTCATGAGTTCCAATAGTACTACTCCAAAACTGTACACATCACTTGCTGCTGTCAAATGACCTGTCATTACATACTCAGGCGCAGCGTAGCCGTGAGTCCCCATTACACGTGTAGACACGTGTGTATCATCTCCTTCTGGACCATCTTTCGCAAGACCAAAGTCTGAGAGCTTAGCCGTGTAATCCTGAAAAATGTTACAATGAACAGCGTCAGAATGAAAATCCTATAAGAAATTAGTCCATTTATATCAAATCTGTAACAGTTAGTCTAACGAATGGACTTACAGAGTCAAGCAAAATGTTGGAAGCCTTAAAATCGCGGTATATGACAGGTTTCTCCGCTTCATGGAGAATCTCAAGTCCTTTGGCAGCTCCAAGCGCGATTTTCATCCTTGTTGACCACGGAAGCGAAACAGAGAATCCTGTTTTCAAACAAGCTCCATTTAGTTTCACAATTCACTCAGAAAATCACACACAATGTATGTATGAATGCAATTCAGTTTAAGACATAGTCCTATTCAGTATAGGACATGGTCCTAAAAGTCTTAAAGGTAGATTAGACTGTATAACCATGGCAGTTTATTTTGTTCACCTGTCTGTCATTGAAATGTCAAAACTTAACCTACTAACCAAAGTTACCAAACACTTTTGAATAGTTTAGAATGATGCAACAAACTCTATACCTCAATTGTCCAATAAAACAGAGGATTATAGTCTTAAGACTCTCAACTAGGCAATCACAATCACACTGATAATGACTGTTTACTAAAATTCTGAGGCAGTTGCCATCTGCCAAGAAAGTAAGACGGTTGATTTTTTCAATTGCAACATCTATATAAACTATTGCAATACTTCGCGTGATGATTCTATTCAACTAACTATAAAAATACTGCTTTTTTGCGTAACACGCTACAAACACCATGGACCTTTCTTCTTCGAATCTTTATTTAATGGTAATCGTTTTAACTTTATTATCGGGACTGAGGGAGGATGTACATGTACAAGAACAATAGAGCAGATGTTTCCGAAGCCAAAACAGACACTTCAAACAACAAAATTGACTGGTTCCATACACTTTTCATCATGTTTGAACTAGCAAAAGTTGACATTATCTCAATGATCACAGCTGTTTAAGCAGGCTTATATTAAATAAACATAAGATAAATCATATTTGGCAGCTAATAATGCAATTTTTGAGTGGATAATTAACGAACAAACTCACTTCTAAAAAGTTGATTTTCCAAGCTGCCTCTAGGCATGTATTCATACACCAAAAGCCTATGTTCCTCTTCGCAGCAATATCCGATCAGTTTCACCAAATTTGCATGCCTTAATTGACCCAGACATATCACCTCAGTCTGTTACAAAATAATCAAAACATTTAAAAGTTAATATACAATAACTCAAATCATTAAAACATTATTAATATTTTTAAGATAATCAATATTACATGAACATAACATACCAGCCATTCTCTGTGTCCTTGCGAACCGTCCAAGTCAAGAAGCTTGACCGCGACGGGCTGGGCCTTCAATCCGGGCCTCAGCCTGTCATCAATGAACCCCTTATAAACCGGCCCGAACCCCCCTTCTCCAAGAAAATTACTCTGCGAAAAATTCTGGGTGATCACCTTCAACTCCTGAAGCGTAAAAACATGAAGATTCGACCCTGCCAAGGAAACCGACAGATCCTCGGACAAAGTCGACCCGCTCAAGTCAGACGACAAGGGTATACGTTGAAACGAACGTTGATGGATGGCAGACTTCTTCTTCTTGGGCTCCTCCAGTGGCGCTTCGGCCTTGAAGCAGCTCGGGAAGAAGTCTTGCCAGTTGGCCTTCTTCTTCACTGCCATTATATATTCGACAATAGCTCGAAACACGAAAAGAAACAAGAAAAGAATGAAGGATCTGTACTTTGCAAAGGAAATGTATATGTGTATTATGTATAGTAATGTGGGTAATGTACAGTTTGATGATGGATTGTATGAGGAATGAGGTTCAAAAGGTCTCAACTGCTGTGTATGTAAAATGAGAAGGAGAATGAGGATAGAGGGGGCTTTTATAAGGTTGTTGGAAATATGCAAAATTCAAATGAATTTGATGTAGTCGTGAGTGTATGTATGATTGACCATACAAATAATAATTTGGACTTTTGATAAAATGGTGTCGTGTAGGGATTATTATTATATACTAATTTGTGTTAAATTGTTGTTGTTAATTACAAATTACAATTAATGATAAATAAACAGTAGATGTAAAGAGGTGTGGAAGCTGCCTCACAAGTGGAGACGTCATCATAAAATAATAATCTTACATTATATTACATGGGTGATTCATTTGCAGTGTGGTCTTAGACTCTTAGTAAGTTCGGTTTAGATTGAAAATGACTTGCCTGCCCCTCCCTAATCCTGCTGACTTTCTTCTGCTTCTGTATTAAGATTGAAGTATTAACTCGAGAAAAGTTTAACAAGTTAATCATTTCTCAGGTAGTAGTATTTACATAGGTTGGTAAACTATTTTGATTTTTTCATCTAATTTTGACTGCTTAAAAGCCAAAGGTTTATGTAATATACAAAATTCTAATATTGTAATATCAATTTTTGTGCTACACCGTTTATTATACTTAAAACAAATTTAATGGAAAATACAGTTTTTCGTATAATCTAGGAAAAGACCGGGTTTTAGTTTGATTTTCGGTGTTTCAGTTTTGGGTGTTTTAAACCTAGTGTTGAGGCGTTTTATATAACTTTCTCTTCTATATTGGAATTTAAACCTAGTGTTGAGGCGTTTTATATAACTTTCTCTTCTATATTGGAAAAATATGTTCATAAGACTGTCTTAATGTGTCTAATATAAGACTTTGTGAAATTCTGAATGTTCGATATATTATGGAGACAATTAAATTACTTGTTTTTCCTACCTTTCTACATGCGGGTAGAGTGACTTGTGTGTAAGATTATAAAGTGTATCGGTATGAAATACGAGAACCATATGTTATCAAGTACATTTGAAATTATCATGTGCATCATGATGTTTCGTGAGTGGGTGTAGTAGTGCAATTCCACTTAATTAGTGTTTATGAAATGGAAAATGTTAACTAAGTTTTTACGACTTTCAATAATTATATTAAATTTTTCCGATGAGTTTAAAATTTGAGACATTCAGAGTTGATTTTTGTCATAGTTTCGTCAATGAGCAAGTGTTACGTATATGAAAATATCTTATTATAACTTTAACGTATTTATAGGTGAATACTCGTTTCATCTTAATGTCTAATTACCTGTCAACTAAATCACATAGCAATGTAACTGTAAGCATGATAATGTAGCAAAAGTTTCTAAGAAGTATTGAAAGCATATATAACTTGCCTTATTAAAATTTTTTTTTTTAATGAATCGCGCATATATTAAAAGCAAGAGGAGTCAAATGTTACAAGGAAATTAAAAAATCCGCAAACAGAAGCGAATTAACAGAAACTAACCCAAAGGTATGGGTACCTTTGGTTGCAGCCGCAGACCTCGTTAAAACCCAATCATGGAAAAACCCAGTGGGAAAAACCCATGACTGGGAAAAAGAGTGCCTAAGCGTTATGCTGCGAAATACGATAAAAAGGAAGACCAGTGGCATCCCGAGCCAGATGATGATGAATATCCTCAGGAGGGTCATCCCAGAAGCCAGAGTAAGACATGTTCGAAAGCGCGTCTGCAACCGCATTGCCCTACCTGTAAATATGAGTCACTTTCAGATCGATATGGTCGATGCCAAAGAACACGAGTCCATCTATTCTTGTATTTCCAAGGAACCAGGGTAGTGCGAGAAGTGAAGAGATGTTCAACGTAAGTCGAGTCCGTCTCCAACCAAAATTTATTCCAACCTTTCGCGAAAGCAGTCTCAATGGCATACATGGCAGCAACGAGTTCAGCCTCAAAAGCAAAGAGACTATCAAAATGTTGTACAAAGCAACCAAGGACACAGCCCGAAGAGCTCTGGAAGACTCCTGCAGCAGCTGCGCGGCCAGGACAGCCACGAGAGTTGCCGTCGGTGTTTCCTTTAACCCAAAGAGGACCAGGGGACGCCAAATCACCTCAATAATAGTAGGGCTCGGGACTGGGCGCCCTTGAATTTTAAGTTGATGTAAAATCTGAAGATCAACGACCTAGTTAGCCATATAACCGAGATGCAGTGAGTTAGCTTCCACAATGAGAGACCGCAACGTAAGCATGAACTGGCGCTTGGAGGAGGTGACATTATCGAAGACCATGCGGTTTCTAGTCATCCAAAGAAGCCAAATAGTTGTGATGAACGTGAGGCGCCAGACAGAAGCCACTTGGCTGCTAAAAGACCTCGACATGGCGTAAATCAGGAGTTCTCCGAAGCTGCTGCATCTGATGGGAGGGAGTTGGAAAATCTCCGAAATCGAGGTCCATATGGCTGAACTGCAAGTGCAGGTCACAAACAGATGATCTGAAGATTCTGCAGCATTATGGCAGAAGGCGCATATGGACGGACCAGTGAAACCGATCGAGCGGAGGCAGTCAAGTGTGGGGATCTTACCATGAATCGCGCGCCATGTGATCAAAGATCTGCGCGGCGGAATGAAGGGGCTCCAAATCCACTTACCCCAGGGGACCGTGAGGTATTTCTCCCACAGACTGTGGTTTAGGAGCTTGGAGGTGACGATGTCCATGCAGAGAAGAAGTCCAGACGCGAGTATCCTGAGTGTGGGAATTAATAGTAACTTCCTGTATGTCCCGGACGATGTCTGGAAAGGCCATACGAAATTCATCAACTAAAATCCACTGGCCATCCGCCCAGTAATCCAAAACAGAGAAGTGGAGATGAGTGCGAAGATGTTCCGGAATTTGAACACGACCCGCAATACTGTAACCAAGCCAATTGTCCAACCAAAAATTCACGGTGTTCCCATTATGAATAATCCATCTCGATCTCCTACGTAACATCGAGAAATTGTCTTTGAAACCAAACCAGATGGAAGAAGTGACATATCTGCGAAGCTTCCCATTATTCAGAAATCTCTTGCGTAAGATCGAGTAGTACTGTTCTTTGCCCGTCCAAATGTACCAAACAAGCCTAGACAGGAACGCATTATTAGAAGTGCGCAGAGATCGGATACCAAGGCCACCTTCCGACTTAGGAGCACAACATCTTTTACAGGAAATCGTGACAGCACCTCTGTCCAGGATATCTCCTGTGAAGATGAAATTACGAATGCAGGAATCCATACGCTTGAGCAGGTTAACTGGCCATCTATAAATCATCATAGAGTGAACGAACGCCCCCTGAATCACTGATTGCACAAGACAGATAAGTCCCGCCATGGATAACATGTTCCCTTTCCATTTCGTTAACTTCGCCAATATGGAGTCGGCAATATCTTGAAGATGACAAGCTCTCGGGCTTCCTCTAAAAAGAGGAACTCCAAGGTAGGTAAAAGGCAGGTTCCCTTCAGTCAGCCCCACAATCGTCCGGAGGGAACGAGGTCTAGTGCGATCCATATGCTCACTAAAGTAAACTCTGGCTTTCTGTGGATTGAAGTATTGTCCCGACCACTTGGCATAAATGCGAAGTATTCGAAGAATCTCACGGCAGTTATTTGTTGAGGCCCTGCAAAAAATAATCACATCATCGGCATATAAAAGATGCAAAGGAAAATCAATGCCATTGCCAATGAAAAGTGGCGAGAGCTTCCCTGTAGCCGCTGAGTGCGCAATCATACGACTAAGCACTTCCTCAGCGGCGCAAAACAACAGAGGCGAGAGGGGATCTCCTTGTCGAACCCCTCTAGAGCAACCAAAAAATCCTTCAGGGACTCCATTAAGCAGAATAGAGAGCTTAGCTGATTGCAGAATGTGTCTGATCCAGGCAACGAATGTATCCGAGAAACCCCAAAGAGTGAGAACACGAAGCAGAAAGTGCCAATTGGCCGTGTCGAAAGCCTTCCGTATGTCGACCTTCAAGATCATATTCTCCTTACGACCACCGAGACCGAGACTATTAACCCCTTTCGAAGCCAAAGCAATACAATCATGAATTTTACGTCCCGGAATGAAGCCAAATTGGTGAAATGAGAGCAGGCCGGAAAGAATAGTACCAAACCGGTCAGCGAGAATCTTGGCAATGATTTTGTAGAGGAAATTACCCAAAACAATAGGCCTATAGTCTTCAATCTTCATAGCATTACGAATTTTAGGAATGAGCGTCACAAAGCTAGCATTCATACCCTGAGGTAGTGAGCCATGAAAAAAAAAAGCGCGGATAGCACTAGTGATGTCCTTGGGAGATAATCGGCCACACTACTTGGTAGAAACTACCCACAAAACCATCCGGACCAGGCGCGCTATCAGGAGCCATGGAGAAGACAACATTCTGCACCTCCTGAGCCGATGGAATGCTGCAAAGAACATCATTCTGAGCACGGGTAACCGTGGGACGAACGAACTCCTCCAAACCAATGAAGTCAGCAGTCGTCTGATCCGTGTGAGAAAAGAGATCTTGATAAAAGGATATAATATGATCCCGCATAACGGACCTGTCCTCTGTTACCTGGCCCTGAATCTCCAAGCAAGAAATGCTACCTTTTCCCCCGCGAACTTTGATGCTGCGATGGAAGAAAGCGGAGTTACGGTCTCCATCTTTAAGCCAGCTGGCTTTGCATTTTTGGCGCAGGAAAATGGCTTCCTATCCCAGAATGCGGTTATAATCTGCAAGAGCATTGAGTTCCTGAAGAAACGTCACGTCTTGAGGTCCCTGATCGGCCAAGATGGCTTGTATATCAACGATTCTGTCTTGAGCATCTTCAAGTCGAGTTTGTAAAATGCCAAAAGTCGAGATGTTCCATTGTTTAAGAACAGCTTTGAGTCTCTTCAGCTTGCCTATCACTGCACCAAGCGCGCTGGAAGCCGAGATTGGTGAGTTCCTGGAATGAGTGATCCACATATTCTGAAATCGAAAAGGGCGTGGACCAGCACTTATGTTATTGTTTTGGCAACACAAAAAAATGGGAGAATGGTCAGAGCAGTTACGGAAACCCGCCCGAGATGCAACCGAGGTCCAGATATCCATAAAGCCAGAATTAATCAAAACACGGTCAATTCGAGTTTCCAAATAGCCTTGGAAGAAGCGTCGATTCGACCAAGTAAAAAAGCAACCCGAGTGAGCCGGTTCCAAAAGATTACGGTCGTGAATAAATTCATGAAACTCCCGCACTTCAATGTTAACCGGAGGAAGGCCATCCGAACGCTCATGTGCTCCCAAGACCGAGTTGTAATCCCCCATGAGCAGCATGGGAAGGGCCGGCAAAGAAAGCAAGTCAGTCCAAAGTTCACGGCGAATTAAATAATCCGTATTAGCATGGATAAATGCAATAATGAAATTGTGATTAGCCAAGGTTACCTGAAGAGCAATAACCTGCTTAGATATGAGCAGGATGGAAGTGCCCACCATGCTCAAGTCTTCTAGAACAAAAAGATTGGGAGTGCGCGAATCTGGGAATTATCCGCTACCAACCTTAAACCGAGAGCATTCCAGTAATGGATAGGAATAGAATCAAATTGAACTTTTGGCTCAGCAATAGCTAGCCAATTGGGACGAAAAGATAAACAATGTTGCCGCAACATGTTTTGCGAGGGTATGTTACCAATCCCTCTAATGTTCCAGAAAAACACATTCATTGAGAATTTGCGGAAGCGAACCCGGTTGCAAGCAACCTGTTTGTTTCATCTTCTGCTTCAACTAAATCGGCCCAAGTTTGAGTTGCTATAGCACGCATAGTGTTAAATGCTGGTGCGTTCATGTCTATTGTCTCGGTGACATTGTTATTATTCCTTTGCCGTTGTCTGTGGACCACGATGGAATCCCGCACATTCGCGGAATTTAATGGAGGGCTGGATGGCAATGGATCAGTCTCAAGGCTGGAAGTGGGCACCTGCAGACTCGAGTCGTTATCAGTAGTGAAATCTACCGACGAGAGGGCTTCAAACCTGTTACTAGTTTCAATCTGCTCAGTTCTGGAGCGAAATGTGACGTTCGGGTGTTGAGAGAGATTGCGACGAGGGTGGAACACATTCTGCCCGACTGTGTCAGAAGGTTGCAGTGCTGCATTTTCAAAACCAGGGGGAGCCGCAGCAGATAACGCATCAAGAATAGCTTGTGCTGCCGGAGAGTTAGTCGTCGGGGTGTGTAGCCCCAAAGAAGGCAGTATCACAAGTGACGCATCCTGATTCGATATATTGGTGTCTGAAGCTTCAGAAATCGCCGTAGGAGTATCATGATCTCCTGTAGTGATCGGCAAAGCCAGCTGATTTTCCATGCTGGGGGCTGGACCTTCTCCCGAGCTGAGTGTAGTGTTAGTAGCAGCCTGCTGCTGTGGATTACTCTGAGAAGCAGGCGCACGAGGCGCATGTTTACGTCGTGCTTTACGTCCCTTTCCGCCACAGTCAGCTGTTAAGTGCCCTATACAGTTGCATTCTTCGCAAAAAGGTGGTAAGTCATCGAAAAAACCTTCTATCCAGGTGCTGCCAACCGGGGTCTCCACTTCGACTTTGTGTTCAAGTGGCTTTGAGAGATCAACCTCAACAAAAACCTTCACATGGTTACCAAAGCTCCTGTTGAGGGATTGAGTATCAATTTTCAGCGGCTTACCAAAGGCTGAGGCAACACTTAAGATAACTGATCCATGCAGGTGTTCAAATTTGAGACTGTAGAGTCGTAGCCAAACTCTCGCCAGAGACGAGGATACGTTCGAAGGGTCAAAGTCCGGCGTCCATGGCATGGTGAACAACCTGCCTGTTGAGAGCTGCCAGGAATTGTGCAGCAGAACCGAATCCCTGTGATGCTCTGTATCAAACCGAAACGCGAAGTAACCCATGCCTAAAGATACCATGGTCCATGCTTCAGTTTTCCAGAGATATGCAAGGTGAGTCCGGAGATCGTAGAATTTCCAGGGGACCGATCCTTTTGGTGTTATGATTCTCCCAATCAAAGAAAATCGACGACAATCAGAGACTCGTTCATCATAGAAATCAACATTCAACGAAACGGAAAGAAACGTACCTTTTCGAACCGGCTCGATAATTGGACCTGTTAGGGTCCAAGAGGGCCGGTTCGCAGTGATTGCAGCGTAAGATAGCTCGGGACGAGCTCCATTCTCAAGCGATGGCGGATCGCTGTTGATGTTAGCAGTTGGTTCTGCGTCTGATTGAGCCCCAAGATTAGGGTACTTTTCTAAATTCGCAACGCTAGGGTTGGGAATTAAGTTGATTTCGGGAAAGAGATAGTTGCAATCCATGATCACAACGGAGGGAGGGGAGAAGACTGCAGGAGCAGTCGCTGGAGGGGCCAGTGCCGATCAGGCGTGCGGTGTGGCGGAGGAAGAGTTCCGAGAAGTTAGGAGCATCGATCAGCTATTTTCCCTCTGAGTTACTAGCTATCTCAGATCGGTAGACTTCCTTCATTACAATTCATGAAATTTGCCTTTTCTTTCACCTCTTCTTCCGACACCCCAATTCCAAAAAGATTACTCTTATTAAAATTTATTTTCGAACCCGAGGTTAGCTCAAAACATCTAAGGACACATTTTATTAAAATTTATTATATATGAATGAAGTACTATGATAAGGTTTCTTTTGTTTCTTTTCTTCAGAATATATATATATATATATATATATATATATATATATATATATATTTTAGTATATGATCATTTAAGTTTAAAAGTGTTTTACTGTATTATACTGAGTAATATAGGAGAGTTATTAGTACAAGAGACATTACAAGTATGAGATTTGGAGTTCGAATAATGTCGGATGTAAGTTAAATTGTTTATGAATTTACTTGATAGTTTGAATTTCATTTAAATATTTTGTTAACTCAAGACAAATAAAACACTGGAGTAATATTAGAAAGGAATGTGACATCGTTCGCCTTCAGATAACCATCATATCATGTCAATGAAAAGTAGTCGATGAATAACTTCAGATGCTAAAAAAAGTCGAATTTCCGTTGATTTGTGATCAATTCTCTACCATAATACATGACATTACTTGTACCTCAACAACGAAGCAACGTTTCACTTCCAGCCAATAAATGAGGTCCGATCACCCCTTTTCCGTTTCTAAAAATAAATAATACTACATTATAAGCACATGAGATGGATGTGAATATGGAGACCATTATACACGTGATAGGTAAAATGAAGTCTTGTCATGCTATCTTATAATGTTATGGCACTTGGATTATCGTTGTCTATGATGTGTTGAGGAAGGCAAGCAAACCTGATGAACTTTCGATGTCTAACTCAATTGCCAAATAATTAGCGTGTTGAATCACCATTGCAAAGTCAGATTAAGCCACATATATAGTATTAAAACATTACCATATTTACAAGTAGATGTGTGATAGAGTACAAGCATATTATGAGGTCGATGGTTATGTTTAGAATGCGATTTGTGTCACTTTGCCTCTATTCAGTGCAATTGTGTTCAGTTCAGTAAATGTTTGTATAGTTTAATTTATACTTAAATTTAATTAAATTAAGTTTAATTCAGTTTAATTTAAAAAATTTCAGATGAATTGGTGAATTGATGACTTTTGTACCACTAATTAATACAATCATGCATCTACTAGCATCAGCTATATTATTATACGCTCGTCGATTATTATAGTACATCTTTTCCTTTTTTGTGAAAGGTAACACAGCCAATTACTACAATGCAACTCTTGAGCAAGTGATCAACCAGAGCAGGTTTGGAAATGGATAGCTAAAACGACCGTTTTGAACAAGTCCGATGAAGTCAGTGTGTTAGTGTAAAAAAATAGTGTTAACCAAATGTAGGCTGCATTTAGGAATATACGCTACTAAATTGATTAGATAACTGAGATAAAAGATAAAATAACACTAATAATTAATTTAGTCGAGATGATTAAAGGATATTGACTTTGATTGGTAAGTTAAACGAGCTTATTTAACTAGGGATTTTCTATCGTCAGTCAAGGTGTATCTAAGAAAAATTAAAACCGATTATATGAATGTTAGCTGGTATTCCTTTGTTAACTAATTTTAAAAAGTACCTACTTGAACTTATAAAATCCGTTGATTGACCATGTACATTAGTTAGATACTCACATAACGTATATAATACTCAAAATTTAAATATGATCGGAATTATATTACCTTAAATGATAAGCTAGATGTAAATAATGGATTATGATGGTGATCATTTAATGAATGAGAAAGAACAAATCTTGTATTGTCGTCATCATACATAACTTGTAAAAGAATGGCATCTTATTTCACGGTACTGTAATTGTGACCTCACAAAATCTTGTAATAATATTAGTGTGTTAATATCTCAAAAATGTGATTGTAGATGGCTATTAATAATTAACAACTTTTCTGAAATTGCACAATGGTCCCATGGAAATAGTCATAATGGACATGCTATTGTGATTGTAGATATATCCACGAGTGGATTGAAAGTTGGATGGTAACAGCCCACTACATATACAAGTGTATCCATTAGAAATTACTCGTTCAAATTCGATTGTGATACAAGACTTTATTTACTAGTAGTCGATCTCCGAAAGCTTGGAAAGCAATAACATGATTTCAAAAGTCGAAGGTGAGCCGGCCAACAAGAAGTTGGAACTTCTATTTTGTCATAATCGATAGACGAGATCAATATTACATATTTATAACAATAAATATTGAATATTTAAATGTAAATATGAGTCATGATATGCCTGTTAAAAAAAGATGGTGTTTGGAGTCTGAGTTGAATGCGCTAAGATATATTTAACTTATAAGCAAATCGAATTATATATGCATACTATTTATATATATATTTGAAATAAGAAGGAGGCTTTAAAGGTATTCAACGGGTTCGAGTTATTACACAAAGACCAGTATGTCTAATGCCTTACGATCTATTCTATTATTTTTTTGAAGGGTAATGTTAACTTTTAATGTTTGTACATTTTAGTCAGAATGTATATATCCGTACATGAGCTGTGTACATTTGAGTTTTAGTTAAGTTCTAATTTAAGCAGAATGTACATGAGATCTGTACATAAAATTGTACTCCCTCCGTCCATGAATAAACTTCACACTCTTATTTTGGTCAACAAAATAAAGTTTAAATACTTTTTTGAGTATTATATTGCAAGTGGAGGTGGTTAAATTACCTTTTGATGTGTTGTAATTAAATGTGCGGATGGAGATTTGAGACCACATATCCAAAAATGGAAATGGAAAGCTTTGTATTGGACTACCAAAAAGGAAAGTGGGAAACTATTGACTGGACGGAGGGAGTACATTTTAACGTAACGTAGATTAGTACATCGTACCTTTTTCTGAAAGAATTTGATATGAGTGAGCCTTTCTTTTTTTTCTTATAAAAAAGTTGGTGTATTGGTAATTTTCCATTTTACACAGCTTTGAAATTATAATGTACTAATGGCTATTGGACTTACCGATCCAAAAGTTGGTCCAGAGTTTTGGCAATCTGATCATCTCATGGGCCACGTAAGATAGTCCAATAATGTATAGACGGACATGTCCATGAGTTTGGCCCATTAATTTGGACAACCCAAACACAGGCCAGAAGGACAAGGTGATAAGGGTTAGAAAGAATCGTGAGATATAACTTGTATCTCCTCCTCCTCCTCCGTTCCAAAGTAACGCCATCGGGATCGGATACGCTCAACGGCTCAAGACTCTTTTCATCAAGACAAACCACAGAATCACATCATCAAGGTTATTAGGTAAGGTAACTAATATCCCCAGAACTCCTTAATTAGCTCCTTTACAGATTTGATGAACCTATTGCTAGTTGACTGGATCTAATCTTGTCCCACGACGTCGTTTGATTATTCTGATTTTGTGGTCATTCATGTTTGCCTTTTTTTTGTTTTTCTCTTCTTCTTCTTCTTCAAATTTTCAGTCTGCATTGATGTGTAACTCTGTATTTGTTTGAGGGGAGATGTGCTGTTTACTTGCTTAGCTGGTGCCCGGTGGTTTATGAAAAATACTAGCTGAAACGGAGTCCTACTCCTAAAACATAACTGGAACCTAAATAGACCCGGGTTCGCCTGCTTTATATATATAGATACTCCTTCCGTCCGTCGAGTGAAAAAAGTTTTACACCTTAGTTTAGTGAGAAACAGACTTGTTAAAATTTTCTCTACCTATTTTAGGAGGAGGGAAGAAGAGAAGATGCCGTGGAGTTGGATTGATCTCCCAGGAGACATAATCGGTTTTATTTGTAGCAAGTTGCCCTCTGCAGATCAAGTTAGGTTTCGTGCCGTTTGTAAAACATGGCGAATATCAAAAGATGGCATCAACTGTGTACACAGGTTCCCCTGGTGCCTAACATACTACATTAGGTGTTCGTCTGTGACACCGTCCCTCTATGGGTTCAAGTTATTGGAGTCATACTCGCCGCGGTCTATTGTTAAGGCCACCATACCCAGGGGTATTTTCAATACTGCTGTTTCCCACCTATCCCCCATCGAATCAAAGCATTGTTGGATGCTACTTGTTTTATTTCAAAGATACATACACTTACACAACCCCTTCACCGATGATATTATCACTCTCCCGGAGGTGTCTTATAAATATGATGATATTATCACTCTCCCGGAGGTGTGTATTAAATATGAGTCTGGTTTGGTGGAGGCAGCTACGTTCACCATGGATCCTAAATCTCCAAAGTGTGAGGTCTTTGTCTTGTGTGCGTTAACTCCTCGGCGAGGGCATGTGCCATCTAAGAGAGGTATATTCAGTATTTGTCCGGCGTCCAAGGATAAATCTTGGAGAACTCTACAACTCTTTGATTATCGTAGAATAGAAGACAGATATTGTAGCATACTTTACAAGGATGGGAATCTTTATTGTCTTAATAACTATGACGGCAAGCTCAACAGGTATAGCTCAGCAGACCAGACTTGGACAACCATTGTTCCGTGGTCAGTACCAGTGGTGCTCGATCTTAGTTATTGGGGATGTTTGTTAGAAATTGAGGGCAGTATTATGATGCTTCGTCTAAATAAACTGGGCGGTGCTCCACAGTGGTTTGCATTCAAGTTGGATTTGCAGGGAGGAAGATGGATTCTGGTAACTGAGTTCCGAAACATGAGTAGGGCAATTTTTATCAGAGTGCTAATGAGTCTATCGATACCAATGCTAGTGGCCACTTCAGTACCATTGACGGATGGAAACGGGATGACCATAGAAGATATTCGTGTGTTCTATGATCATGCAGGTACTACAAATGGTTTGTACAAGGAATGTGTTTCGTGGTATTCATTGAAGGAAATGAAAAACGTTTCATCATTTCAGTATTCTAGACTTTACGTTCCATCAATATATGATGCTGCAATGAATTACATAGAACCTCCATACTTGCTTTCCCAAGGATGATAACGGAGACCATACCGGGTTGAATGGAGAAGTATGCCGAAGCCGAACATGCCGACTCCCCTGCTAAGCTTGGTTTGTGTAATTTTCAAAATAAAATTTTTAAATAATGCATGGTTTGTACTTGGGATTGGGAATTCAGTTTTTATTTATCTTTTGGATTATTTTGGATTATGAGCGAGTCTATAAATTGATTATTGTCATAATATCTTACTGTTTAAAATCAAAGATTGAAAGAACGTAGTTGGGAACCATTTCCCTAATTTTCACAATCTAATTTATTTTGAATTTTTCCAATCTCTCTCACCTTAGTATCTCTTACTATTTAAAATGAAACACATTAAACATTAAAGATGATTGAAGGAGTTGTGATACCATTTTCCTAACTTTAACCATCTAACTACTTTTGACATTATATTATCTTTTCTCTTTTATATCTCTCACATTAGTATATGCTATCTAATAATTAAACACATTTGGAGTTTGGACACCAATTTATTCTAATTTTTTTAATATCACTTATTTTAGAGTACTATTTAAGTATTTATCAAAAAGTTGATTTTGATTAATTCTCTATTTTAACTTTGAAAATAGTTATACAATGTAGTTATTAGATCAAAAGTTGTGATTATTACAATTTATACCAAAAAATATATGGAAAAACAAAAAATAAAATAAAAAATCATATAAATATTGAAAAACTACGTATACTTCACCATATAAATAAAACGAGAACGCGAGTATTCGCGTGCCAATAATACTAGTAGTTTATAAATGTGTTCCTTTATTAAGTACTAGAATGCGTATAGGGATGTCAACGGATCATGATCCGCTCAAATCCGCTCAGGATCCGTTCACGATCCGTTCACAATCCGCTTCATCTAAAAATTTAAATAAAATATGGTTAGATAGATTAGGATGTTGGGAGCGCAGGGGTGTTAACCCAAACCTAAACTCATGCTTGTTTTTAATAAAAAATGAAACGGATCGTGAACGGATCCTGTACGGATTTGAGCGGATCATGATCCGTTGACATCCCTAAATGCGTACGTTGCATTACTATAAAGAGATGACTTCAAATTGTGTGAGGGCTGTTAAGAAAAAGATTTTTTTTTTTTGAAACATCAAACTAACAATTATATTAAATAAAACGATTACAGTCCTAAAGTACGAAGTAGTAGAATCTAGAATAATTACATCACTTAACCAAACTGAGGACATATCCCAGATAAAATGATTGATCTCAAAAGGAAAAGCTACTGAACTAGAAGAAGTAACAAAAGCACGGGAGCTGGCCTTCTTTGCAAGAGTATCTGCTACCATATTTGCTTCCCGGAACACAAAAGTGAGACTAACATCTCCTATGTAGTCCATCAACCGTCTAATGTCTGCAAGGATGGTCTGTTGCATTGGGGTGGCCATCTCGTCCTTGTTCCTGTTGATAAATGAGATCAGAATTTGTGAGTCAGTTTGTATAATCCATTTTTTATGGTTCAGTGGGAGTGCTAGTTGTAGTCCTAGTTTCATAGCATTAAATTCTGCAAGATTATGGTCCATGTCACCCAAGAAAGTAGCGCTTGCTCTTATAAATTTACTATCCGAATTACGAATAATTACTCCGGCCCCGGCCATTTTTTGTTGTTGTAATACCGAACCATCAATGTTGATACAAAGATAGTCTTTTGGAGGTGGTTCCCATTTGCATGGTATTTTTTGTGTTATTAGTGTCTTTTGTGTACTTGTGTCGATATTATCTTTTATAGTTTTAAGAAGCTCAAAATTAAAGCTTCTTATGTCTTCATTTGAGTTTTGAAAGATCTTTTTATTTCGGAACTTCCAAATATTCCAGGAGAATATTATTGATTTGATCTTATTGTCCATGTTGTCGTTGAATGTGAAGAAAAAACTAACAAACTTATTTGATTGGGGAGTAGTAAAGAGTGACCAGATGTATTGGCGGGGTTGGTTAAAAAAGGGGCAGTGGAAGAACAGGTGGTCAGAAGTTTCTTCAATAGAGTAACATATTTGGCATATGTTATCTTGTGTGATTCGTTGCTTATATAGTCTATCTTTTGTGGGAAAACGACCATGAATATTAAGCCATATAAATAACTTTAGTTTTGGTTGGATTTTCATATCCCACAGTTTTTTCCAGGGCCAATTCGGGAATTGACTTTGTGTTTTTGCGCCGGAGTTGAGGAAGTTATAAGCCGATTTGATTGTAAAGGTTCCATTTGGGGATGGGCCCCAGGTGATTTTATCTTGTTGTTCTACTGTAGGTAAAGGAATCCCAATTATTTCTTTAATGAGTTCCTGTGGGATACCATGTTGTAGTGCTTGTATGTTCCAAGTGTTGTTTCTTATAAAGTCGCTGACTTTTTTATCGTTGTAGTAGGTATTAGAGGGAATATAATCTTCCAATAGCTTACTATTAAGCCATTGGTTTTTCAGGAAGTTGGTTTCCTTACCATTTCCAATGTTGTAGTGTAATCTTTTTATAAACAAAAGGTTTTAATTTAATTAAATTTTTCCAAAACCAACTTTGTGTCGGTTTTTGTATTGCTTCAAGTATATTAGAGTTTGGGAAGTACTTGGCTTTGTAAACCGAGTACCAAAGCGAATTGCAGCCTAAGTGGAGATTCCATAGGTGCTTTAGAAGAAAGGCTTGGTTGAGCGTTGTGAGGTTTCTCAACCCCAAACCACCCAAGGCCTTTGGTTGGCATACTAGTTGCCATTTTATTTTTCCTCGTCTTTTACCATTCTTTTTCCCATTCCAGAGAAATTGTTTGTTGATATCATCCATTTTGCTTATTACTGATGCCGGTATTTGCGTTATCGACATACAGTAGGAAGGTGTTGTGTTAGTAACTGATTGGATCAAGGTCAGTCTCCCCGCATATGAGAGGAATTTGGAGTGTCAAATATTTATTCTTTTCATCATGTTCTCAATGATTTGATAAAAAAGATCTCTTTTTTTGGTACCTAGTAAAAAAGGTAAGCCTAGGTATTTATCTTTTCTTTTGTTAGGGATGACCCCTAACGTATGTGTTAGGTCATATTTGAAATACCTTGGTGTATTGTTGGAAAAAATAATCCGGCTTTTATCCCAGCAAATATGTTGTCCTGAGGCAGTAGCATATTGGTCGAGGACTTCTTGTATAATAGCAACATTTTTGAAAGAAGCTTTGCCAAAGATTAAACAATCATCTGCAAAGCTAAGTATGGGAATAACTAGTCCATTCTTGGAAGATTTAAGAGGCGTGAATAAACCTTCCAATGTTTTTTTCAGGAGAAGAATGAAAAGGTAGGGGTGCAAAGTCAAGTATATTGATCATTGATGTCCCTATATCTGCCTGTAATAGTGGCCCATAAATAGAACAATTGGAAGCATCTTTTTCTTTTTCAATAGATATATTTAAAGAAAACATCATTTTTCCTTACAAACATGGAAGAGATCACAAAAAAAATAAATTTTAGGAATCTCACATATATCATAATATGTTAATGGGTATTGTGTTGTGTTCCATTCACCTGCAAATCTCTAAACTCAACTGAATTTAAATTTAAAATTATACTACGTACACGTGAACTGAACTGAATTAACATGAACTGAAATTAAGGGGAACTGAACAGGGTATTAGGCAATCACTCCGCAAAATAATTAAGTAGTGGTAAGTAGTAGCAGTGCAATCACTCCGCGAAATAATTGCTCAAAATTGTGTGAATCATATCATATCACCAATCACCATTCAATTATCATAACGTTTATAGTTGAGTAAAAGAAATTAATCGAGAAATTAAAGTAATTAATAAACATTCAAATATGAGTCTTACATGGCTCCGTACCTAGACACCCGTTTGTGGATGAGTGATATGCCTAATTGATAAGAAACATGTGAAACCACATATTCATTCAGGTATAAATAGTAATATTAGATCACATTAATGACAAATCCTGATCGGTGCTTTATGAAATTACCCAATACTAAATCCTGATTAAAGGGAATTATTGGCATTACAATATCACTAATTAACTGAAAATGAGGACTGAAGATTGTAAACTTAAAACCTCCACCTGAAGATTGGCATTTAATTCTAATACTATTTGCAAGGCGTTTTCAATCAATGTGTCTTCTCTTCCCATAATCTAGATATGCTACATATAAAACATGTATGTACCCCAAAAATATGATAATGTAATTGTGATCAATTTATTTTCATAAGTTTATTTAGAAGATTAGCTTCCACAAACTTTATTGTTTTATGTTCTTGGTATCACATGATTGAAATAGTATTTTCTTTCCCGATTTAGTTTAGAACGCGAAACATATTAGTATTGGATTAAGTGACCAATAATAACAACTCTCAACTCTGTCTGTCATTGTCAAAAAGCAGGTATATTGTCATAAATGTGTCTGTGTTAAGTGTACTGGTACAACATTATTGCTAATCATGAAAAGCAAAAAGGTAAAAGTTTCTAATTCTGGTCCTTCAATGACTGTAAACAAGGATGCATAGTCCAGCTCCTGTGTAATCAAACGTGGAAGGCTAAACAAGAATACTACAGAAGAAACCTCAACACTTACCAACTCGGAAGAACCACAGGAAGGATGGATCCCAGGTGTTGAAACTAGAAACAGTAATGAGGGGCGGATAGGGGTCGCGGAAATGTTATTTTAGAAATTTGGATTGGGCGATATATGAATATTTTCGGTATTCTAATAGTAGTTAATGATCACTGATCTGAAGTAAATGTAGATACAATATTCTTCTTCAATGTGAACTCGTCAGCCTTCGCTGCACTGATGGACTGCATAAACAACATTAAGAATGACTCAGATTTTGATAGCTGTAACTGTTCTATATGATCATTTTGATCAGAGGATATGACTTTTCAGTTTTCAGCCATTCCAGACCAATGTTGCAAGGAACAAGGTATTCAATCAAATGATACTAAATTACTAACGGAGTTTTTCTAAGACGTTGGAGAAGTAAATTGATAAGCCAGTTGAAATGCGCGAGAAGCTGTAGGATTAAAAGTAGCTACTCTGTCTCAGGCAGGCAGTAGAGAGCAGGTAGAAATTGAAGTTTGATTGTTTGCGAATCTGCTTCTCAAATATCAGATCCAGGACAATGGCTAAACTAATTTATAAACAAATGGAAGTATATCCAGGAGATTAACTGGGAAACTGCATGATGCTTTGAGTTGTGAATGTATCTAATTTGAAACAATTACAGCCGAGATGCAGTATATATGCAGTCCCAACCTTGCTTCTATCTTCTCCTGCTTAACCTCTAAAAAGTTCTACTCATTTGAAGAGTAGTATATTTGCACAGGTTTTTATTATAACATTTCAAGAACACCATTCAGGTTTTATAGCAGAAAAAGTTGCATATTTAAAACACTCCCAAGCCGCAAGTCTGGCACTTCATCATGAGGCAGGGGGGGGGAACTAAAATTTTGAATTGTGGATTTACGAGAACCTGGAAGTGAGGGATTCATGTTAACACGTACATGGGAGAAGAGTGTTTATATTACCTTGGCCAGCATGCGTTCCAACCGCTGAACTTCATTCTTCGCATAGTCAGAACCTTTGGCAATGATGCTCTTAGCCGCCTTGACATAGATTTTACCATATCTAAGGAACATGCAAAAGAATATAGTGAGTATGTGTCCCCAACTTTCAGATTAATAATTCAACACTGAATCTTTCTAGAAGACATGATTATGTTTTTGTAATCTAATAGACAGCTAAGACACCTTGCATCAGAACCATCCAGCTTATCAGCTTCTTCCTCCAATTTCTTCAGTACATCTTTCTTTTCGTCATCTGAGGCACTCAAGAATTCCTTCACTGAGCTATCAAGGGCATCAACAACACCAGCCTATTTGGATCAAAGGCACGTTTATTAGAAGAAGAAAAGTATCAAACAGGAGTAAATCAATCCAAATGATCACTAAGACACTAACCTTAGAAGTCAGTAGCCCTTTTGCATCTCGGTAAGTGCCAGCCTTTTCATTTACAAAAGAAACTAAGGCCTCTAATTCCCTTTCACCCTGATAATCTTCACCAGCCTTGTTGGTCTTTGACAAAAATTTCAAGGTAGGATAACCACTCACACTAAACCTGCTCATCAGAAGACATGTTTCAGTCAACAATGCTAATTCTGCTCTTGGCTAGTATATACTGCTGATGAACGTGGTCTTATTTCTGGGTTCCAAGGCTGACAAAGTAAAAGAAGCAGGGAAAAGGAACACCGTGGAGGGTTGGGTTGGACATATTAAGTGAAGAAAGAAAGAAGCAGCTTACTTCTCTCCAATATCCGTGTACTTGTCAGCGTCAACCTTTGCGATGACAACATTTTCCTCTAGCTTGAATGCTGTTGCAAGCTTTTCATAAATCTAAATGTAGAAGAAAGTATTAGTTCTTCTATTATTTAGCAATTTTTCCAGTGGCCATATGTTTCTCTTACAGAAGTAGTTAGGTAACTTACAGGAGCAAGGCCCTTGCAATGACCACACCTGAAAATGATAAATGGGAGGGCCAAGAAACAATTATTAACTGATCCTAGTCAGACGGTTAATCACATTACTCCTACCAAATCTCACATTACTCCAATTAACTGAATGGAAGAAATCGTGCAAGCAAACTTACCAGGATGCATAAAACTCAACAAGAACATCCTTTTTCTCATTAAGTGCAATCTCATCAAAATTGTCTGGAGTCAGGACTACAACATCTGATGGCGCTGCAGCCATCTTCACATTTGTGCCTACGGAAGAGGATATATATGATTTACTGATAAATGGAATCTGAACACACATATGTAATCATGAACTACATTATATAATACTCCCTCCGTCCTAATCTCTTGTTCCCACTTTCTATTTTAGTCCATCCCAATCAAATCTTCCCATCCCCTGAATGGAAATTCATTCTCCTACTTTATTCACCATCTCTCATACTTCATACACTCAATCTCATACTTCATTAACTCTCTTTCACATACATTTATCAATCACATGTTCTTATATGAGAAGATGAGAGATCGGGATGGAGTATCATAAAAAAAGGTTTACCTCCTTCATTGTTTATAAACTCCGCAAGGGCTTCAGCAGTCCTTGCACCTTCATAACTAATACACAGAAAGCTCACTCGTGACAACTCAATTGAAAAACAAAAGAGTAAAACAGAGGAAGATATTGTAAATCAACAGATGTATTCAGGGGAAACAGAAACATAGCAAAGACAAAGCAAATTTGTAGTAGTGTGAAAGACTTACTCTTTTGGCTCCAATGACCCTTTAGGAAACCACTTGATAGTGGGATACCCAGAAACTCCATATTCAGTGCAGATATCTTTATGATCATCACACTCAATCTACATCAGAATAAGGAAGTGATGTCATCAATAAACAAATACTAACTGCCAATCTAATTCTTAGTAATTAAGTAAATTATACAAGATTTAAAATGTCAACAGTTTCTACAGAAAATATAATATTCATGTCACTATGATATTCTACCGTTATTCTAACTCCGACATTCAAATATTACTCCCTTAAGGCTCTGTTCTTTTCAACTGAGATTTTCGGAACTGAACTGAACTGATCTGAACTGAACTTAAGTGAAGTACAAATTTGAACTAACCAAACCTGAACTGAACTGATCTGAATTGAATGGAACTGAACTTAAGTTGAAAAGAACAGAGCCTTACTACCTCCGTTCCAATAAAAGCTTCCTAAGGAGACTTTTGTCTGGAACTTTGACCACGAATTGCTCTAAAAGTATTT
>JAYMSL010000195.1:0-31215 GCA_036897195.1 Plantago coronopus
GGTCCTTTTTCATGTGCTATAACCCACAAATCTGGGTAGAATCTGGACTTTTTCCGACCTTCTCCGTTTTCTCAGAAAAATATGAGCATCTATTACTGGTTATGTTTAGAGTATAAAAGTATATGTATTACATATTATCGGAATCTTTGTGCCCTCTGTATAGCCTGACACAGTCTAATATTTCGCGCGTAATTTTCCTGTTTAGGTGCTAAAATCAACTTTATAGTGATCAAATGACCGCATGGACAGGCTTATTGGACTCAAGACGCAGTTCTGGTGTGGGTAAGGCAAAGATATCAAAAAAGTTTTCCGGAGCCTCCGGAGTCATATTTCATGTGCTATAACCGACAAATCTGAATAGAAATAGTATAAGAGTATATATATTGCATATTATCGGAATCTTTGTGCCCTATGTATAGCCTGTCACAGTCTAATATTTCGCGCGTAATTTTCATGTTTAGGTGCTAAAATCTACTTTATAGTGATCGAATGGCCGCATGGACAAGCTTATTGGACTCGAGACGCACTTCCCGGATGGTTTTTCATGCACCTTTTACAAGAACTTAGATACTTTTACATCAATAAACAAAAACTTTGTTTTACTATCAAAATGTTTACTATCACTACATTTTCATAATTTACAATTTCATCAATCCGTTTTGTGTTTCATTGTCTATGATATACACGACATGTGCTCATGTCATCTATAAATATTAGGTTATATAATCGGAAACATAGGCCGGTCCCGGTCGTGTGTAGGTCTAACACAATCAACAATGGCACGGAAGAGAAAAGAAGGTTGCTTGAGAACAACTGGGCAAGATCAAGACTAATATGAAGCAAAAGCTACAAATATTATTTACTGGGGGCAAATTATACAGATAGAATGAATAATTAATATTAGTAGGATGCTTGTCTTTCTTCAGTATCAATGTTCCTAAATGAACAACAACAGACTGCAATGCTAACAACTTATACTAGCATCAGTTTATTCAGTATGTAAATAAAAATACAACATCACAGAAGCAGCAGCTACTCCTAGTTATGACACCACAGGTCCGTCGGAATGGATTAATTGAGTATTCTTCAAGTCTTCTGCTCAAGCATCAAAGTCTTCGGCAGGCCAACGTTTGGCAGTTCACAAGGAGCATAACGACCACTGTCTTGAGTACCGTACCCCAGATTGTTCAATGACTAAAGTTTTACTGCCTGATTGTCGCCCCCCTTGGCAACAGATGTTGTCCCCTGTTCGATACACTGATGATTGAAGAAATGACTAATAAGAACATTTGCAGTGATCATCCTTGACTAGGAAGAGCTAAAAATATAGTTCATTCAGACAACAATGAATACAGCAGAGGTAACACACTTACACCAAAGAATGAACCTTACACCAATGTGTGCATAACTATGCTCTGCATCTTTTTTGAGGTAGAAGAATAAACCATTAAATGTGATTTCTTCCTACGGAACCTAAGTATGGTCATGCTCTCACTGACAATTACTTTGGGTTCAGAATGGTTCCATTTTCCTATTTCTCTACTCTTGCTAAAATATGTCACATGCAAGAAAGGCTTTTCCAAATCTTAGTATAGAGTATAGACCAATTTGATGAGAAAATTGATGAGAAAAATATAACTGATGTAAGATGTCAGTCATTGGCATTTACCTGAAGCAGATAATTATGAAGCCAATCCAATGTTTGTGGGAAGGTTGTTGCTGATATATTAACAACTGCCACACCCTGCTCAAATTGTTGGATAGCAACGTGAGTATCTGAGAGAACACTGTATGTTTACTCCGTATACAATAAATCACATAACACATGTTTTACACTTTATGATAGCAATGTGACCTGTGTTTTCTCCTTTTCAAATTGTTCAGGTAGAGACAATAATATAAATTACGAACATACTGATCACTGTACAATCTTGCGAGTATTGGAATTCCTGTTGAAAAATATTTTCTTTCACCTTTGTGTTCTGGGTCTCCTTTGCAAGCCCTTGACCAGAGCTAGTAATATATACAAAGGTGATTTGATGTTTCACTGTCTAGTGCATTTTCCAAAAACAATCCTTATATAGAAGAGAATACATATATCGTTGATTGAGAATTGACAAAGTTAAACACCATTCCTCAGCCCTTCTATGTTTAAGCAGAGGTACTTTTCGGCAAACATACCTGTGAAGTGAATGAACAGAGGTAGTCCTGGAGGGTTTTTAAATTGCTAATCAGCTTATCCTTGTCCTGTATAAGAATGTCTATAGTCAACGTTTATCCAGGCCAAATGCAACTCATTTAGTAAATTCATGATTTGTATATAGTATCTTATCCACTGCTGACAGATCGAAACAAACAAATATGCCAAAATCCGGGTTCAATCTCACTAGTTTAAAATAGGCTATTCAAATTTCAGAAGATATTGTGTGTGTAAACTACATATTCTTAGGCCTAATATATCCACCAGATAAACCACTCTACAGAATGCCAATTTTTTTACTTATAATTATGAGGTCAGATAAATGGACTCGATGGAAAATACTTGATGTTACTAAAGAGAATGAGATTCAAGCTAACAAACTACAAAGAAATACTTGGATGATCAGATTCTAAATCTCCAAGCACATATAGATCCAACTACAGAGATTGCAGGACCAGTATTAAGTGCAGTGCAGTATAATAAACCTGATTGAACAAATCCATGTGGTTATTACGAAGAAGCATGATGACAAGAAACTAGGCATTTTTCATAAGACTCATAACTAACTTAATGGTAATCAATAATCATCATGAAGTTTTCATGTCAAAAGGATGATCAATGCTTAAACACACATTCTCTACGGACCTGTATTGGAAATTTTTCACTGGTATGCGTAGCTATCCACTCCTCTAGTAAAGCCTGTAAAGGTTCAGCAAATGTAAAATATAATTTGAAAAGATAAAGGTATCAAAGCAATAGCAAGCAGCTAAGACTAAACCCACAATTATCTCCCCTGCCTTTCAGTATCTTCAACAGTTTCCCTGAACAAAATGACTTAACTACTGCATGTATTCAGCATGGCATTATGTTCCGCTACAACCTAGCTTTTCATAACTTATGTTTCACTCAGTTCTCTTATACCCAAATTTCCTCATTATTGGTTCATAATTTTGTTTGATAAGAAACAAAGGAGGCAAGCAATACTGAAGCTTGTCCTTTTCCCTTCAGCCACAAAGGAGAATCTATAATACAGCAAGTAATCAACGAACCTTGTGATCGAACTCAGCCATCTGTAAGACTATAGGAATAATGATGGGTTCAGGACCAGACTTCTCTTTTTTTACTACAGAACTTTCAACAGGGTTGGAATCTGTAAAACCAAGATGTTCATTTCAAAAATAAAAGAAAAACACAAGTAAAATAATAATAAACCAAAAAGAAACAAGCTGGATCAATACAAATCAATACTTAATAGCATGTCAGTGCAAAGAAAGAAGATGTAGAAAAATGTGCACCTTTATTATCAGGTGAACTGCCATTAATGTGCGTGGCTTTTAGAGCACCTGCTATTTCATCAGATTCTTCTATTGATGTCGCTATCTGAGCACCTGAACTGCCATCTTCCTGATTACTTGGTGGAGCAGGGTCATCATTCCCAACTGATCTTTCCTGTTCATTCTCCCCCTGGGCCTTCTCTTCATCTTTTGGAGCTACGGCGGTTGATGTCTTATTTTCATCATCCATCAAATAGATACTTGGATCCAAGTGCATTCCCTGTCAATGTTGTCACTTGTCAGAAACTCAAATAGTCAAATGCCAGAATATAGACTAAAAGTTTATTGCATAGTGAGGTAGCTCCATTTCAATAAATTCAAGTTCTAAAAGTAAAAAGGAATGAGAAAGCTAATTGGCTTTGAGAACACCAAGTCTTTTCAATTTATCAGACACTATAAGATTGTAAAGAATATTAATGAGCAATAGAAAGCACCTTGAGCTACTTTAGCATTAAAGAAAACAAAAAACTAGAATACTGCATGAATACAAAAGTAAAGCTCTGTCACTCCTGGAGCAAATTACTTTCTTACCCCTTTTTTCACAAAACATAATATAGTCTTAAGGACATTGACATTTGAAATGAACAGTTCCATCCATACAAGCAGAAGCATTACAATTTATGTTATTGTTTGTTGTGATTTGTGAGCATAGCCAGTAGGTAGGTATTACGAACTATTCTCATCCCCTTTCTATTCTATCATAAAAAGTAGATAAGAAGTCTCAATATTGTGCACTTTTAATAACTCTGTGAAGATCCAAATGAAAACCAAGTGAATCACAATATGAAGTTTAACGAATAGCAGCAAACGTTGTGGTTCAGCACGGTATGTTTACCTCAATTATAATTGGTTTTCCGTCCTTCATTGCTTTCTTCAGATCACCAGCCAAACCTGTATGAAATACAAAATGATTAGACCCATGAAATACTATCCTACAAACACTTGCAGTTTAAGATATGCAGAGCTTGTTTTATACCTTTACGAACAATTCGGCACTCTCTACAGAATTCTGTGATTAATTCCTCGGAGGAGCTGAAATCTCGTGTCCATACAGGAGAGGATTTTAATGGTGCACTGAGATAAATTATACATGCACCAGAGATTAGTGGCATGAAGAATAGCACATGATTTTTCAATTGTTGAAAATATTCAAGATGCATGAACTCCGAGCAGATAAATAATATAAGACTATAACTTAGAAAAAAGTGGGTGAGGGAATGGGGCATGGAAGAGTGTAATAGCATGAGCACATACTGCAAATACTGCAATTATTCATGCATCTATGCCACCATATACATATCCGATGACAAAGGTTCACAGGTTATCAGATAATCAAATGAATAAAATCAGTTTCTTTTCTTAAGAAACTCTACTACATAGACCCAATAACTTAAATTCGCCAAACTCTATTCACTTAATAGAGAGCAGAGATAAAGATGTTTCTAAGAAGGAGTAAATTGGAAACACAATCGAACAAATCTATGTATCAAAGAGTCACCTACTCGGTTGCTGTCCGCAACAATTCGTACACCATATCTGTCTGCGCCATCAAGAAAATGTACAGTCTATCAGTATAGAAATCTAACAAATTATGCATTCTGTCTTGATTTATGAAAAAAAAAACTGTAGGAAAACATTGCAAAAATATACAGCCGAAGCTTACCTGCAAAACATTTGGCAAGTTTAGTCTTTGGGCAAGCTGGGTAGCAATAGTGGACTTTCCAACACATGCAGTACCACAGACAAGAATAACTAGTGGTACTCTTTGATGGTGAAACCTAAGGACAAATAAAATTACAAGGAAATAAATAAACAAATAAATCATAAAAACATAAGAGGAAGATTAGTTGCATATATACAGAGTTTAATCTCTTATCCCAATCCATGTAAAAAGAACCACTGCAGAAAAACAAAAGGCATGCAGGTTGTACACTTCCCAAATATCAGATTGGACACTACGTTCACGCATCAGCACTAAATGAAGAGTGAAATTCAACTGACCTTGTCATCATTTTATATCTGTTGATATACTCTTGCCCATAACCTCGCCGCTCCATGAGCTACAGGTGTAAGGAAAGCATTTAAAAAGGTTTCCAAACAAAAAAACTGAAAAGCACAAATTGCCAAATGGTGAAACATCCGGTTCATGAGATATAGCAATTAAAAGACAGGAGAAAAGCCACACATGCATTATGTCATCAAACAGTAAAAACGGTGCTCCCTCTATATTGGTCCCATAATGCATGGTGGAAAATTTTGTCAAAGCCCAACGTTATGTGTATCCATATAATACCTTTTAAGATACAAACAAAACTGCACTAAAATGGTTAACGTAAATCAAGCAGACATTTTTATATAAAATCATACATTTTCTCAGTCCAAGCAGAGTAAATCTAACACCAGTAGAATGGTTGAATCATTTGCTAACAGATCATGCCGAACATTACGAGGATATTCAGATTAGAACCTAATTTCCGAATCTACTAAGATAGCCAACTATCTCAACCTTTATATACATGTTACCAGAGGTTAGTGCAAAAATTTACCAAAACCACAGGACTCCTTTTCAACCACATGCGTCAATTTACACCATTCCAACTCACTCATGCACTTCAAAAACAAATATATCTATCTAAACAATCTACCAACTCCCCCAACAATAACTACTCAATGACACTGAAAAAGAGCACACCTTGAACAAATTAGCTTCAAGATCCGACTGCGAGCTGCAAAACAATCAAAACCCAATCAAACACCACCTCACAAATCACAATTAACCCAAACAATGAGGTTAAACAAAACAGTATCAACATACACATCCAGAAGACTGTTATCAATAAGCAGCTTCTTAAGGTCCAAAGCAATCTTAATCGCCACATGATTCGAAATCTACAATCAACAAACACCAATTAACACAAATTACACAAAAAAAATCTTTTCAAAAAAAAACAATGATCTGTGGATTATGAGAACCTTAGTGACAGTAAGCATTCTGCTGAGCAAAAAGCGAGAGAGGACGTAGTAATGATCGGCATTATCGCCCAACCAGACCTTCACCTGCGTATACAATTTGCAATTAGGATCAAACAAATTTGAGAATTGAAATTGAGAAAAGAGAATGAATGAATTACCTTGACGAAATCGTATTTGGAAGAAGCGTTGCGAGTGGAGAAAGAGTGTTGGTGATCGAAGTAACGCTTGGTTTCTTCTGCTTCTGCATCTTCTTCTTCTTCTTCGTCTTCTTCTTCAATTGCGATTCCTTTGTCTTTCTTCATTGATTTGCAGCTGAATTGTCTTTCTGTTTCACTGCCAGACAATTTGGTTCTACTCTTATGTTAAAGCGCGACTCGTGACAAAGGTTCAAAAGATTCTTCTTTGTTAAAAACGATTATCGGTTCTAAGGCTATGTTCTGATGATTCCCGAACTGATCTGAAAGTAAGTACAAATTTAAACTAACCAAATCTGAATTAGATGGATCTGAACTTTAGCTGAGTATTCCAGAACTGAAGTGAAGTACAAATTTGAACTAACCAAATCTGAACTGAATGGCTTGAAACTTAAGTTGAAAAGAATAGAGCCTAAATGGTTAGATAGCCGAACTCTTTCATGATGATGTTCTTGAATACGAGTTCGAGTCGAACAACGAAAATTGATATCTGACTAAGTTAGGTACCTTTTTTTATTTTTTTATCAATATATAAAAAAAAACTTGTATTTTTAAATACGTTTCCGTACATTAGAATGGATTTACGATCGGTTGTAGTTGTATAATATAATTAATTGGGATAGAGTTATATACATTTAATTTAGTAGTTCAAAGTTAAGGACAGTTGTGCAATGCTTAATACGTTCAAAGGGAGTTTATAATAGTTAATTTCTGTTGACTAGGTTGAACTGTACAATAATATAGATCGGTTATAATGACAAAGTAATTTAAGGTAATCTTTGCATGTTATGATTTATATTAGTATAAAATTAATCTGACATTATCGGTCACTTTTAGTATAACATTTGTAATGTTTTGAAGGCGCTCATGTTTTGATCTTCATTTGGTTTTTCTTTCATGTCTTTTATAAGAGGTGATTTCTCCGAAGACTTATTTCATGTCTTTTATAAGAGGTGATTTCTCCGAAGACTATTCAAGTAACATTATATTATTTTCTAATAATAAACTCGTATTAACAAAAAACTACCAACCTCAACTCTTAAGGGTAGTTTTAGTACTTATTATCACCCGACAATATGAGTTTGTTAGTCTAGTTTATCCAGTTATGACTACGGAGTATCACTCTAACGAAACAATTTTATCATTTTTTAATTTCGACTTTGTTGAATAAGTAGCCACAAGCTATAATTCACAAGTTCATCACGATCCCAAAACCCCCATAGGCTAAAATCAAAAGCAATGTATCATCACATTCAGATCTCATCGCCATTATGGACAACTATTGTACATAATGGCAATTTCCATACACAGAGGGTTCCTGTTACATATGCCATAGAAGTATAGAACTAGAAGTTTCTAAAAATCCTTGCAAATGCAAACTTTACAGTAAGAATACTTATGGCAACTTGAACTTTTCCCTAAGTTCACCAAAACGATATGAACAGTTGGTATATACCTAAACTCCCTAGATCTTGGGCGACCTAGGAATCGATTCACCTAAATGCTGTACAGGCACTACCCTACTGATAAATAGGTACTCACGAGCTCAGTTGCAGTGAGCATCGTAGGGATTACGAAACAGAAACCCTGAATAAATAAGCCTTTTCCAAAGTAGATAATGTTAGCAAAGTACCCGCATGTCACCTGAAAAGCAACAGTGTGAACCCGCAACTTAAGAAAAGAAATGAGACTAAAAATTCTGCATCTTAGTAATCAAGTATTTGGACTGGCTAACGGAAGGCTTACCACCAAAACGAGGCTAAAGCCTAAAGCTGAGAGATAATAGTTTATCCACGAGGGGCTGCCATTTGCTGCTTCTTTATCATCTCGTGATTTTTCACCATGCTGTATCAGAAAAATCACATATGATTCTTTTTCTTCAAAACATCAAAAACACTTGGCCTTCAATATACTTACAAAACCTAACAAATCATTGGCAACTACAAGCACAAAATGCATTTAGGAGCTTATATTTAAGATATTGTGATTTGTGTCTTTCAAGCAGCCAATAGCAGTATATTGTAATGAATCTCTAATGTCTTGTTAGAGGAAAAACTCCATGGTAAATAAAGCAGTGGCCTGTAGCGATTAGAAAGTTTTGTGAACTAAAAGGGGGTAAATAATTTACAATTGTTACCTAATGTCATGAGGGGTGATAAATATCCACTGGGATTTCTTTTCCAGAGCGAAATCCACAACAGCATCGAGACTGATTTTTCTGCTGACTGCATCCTGCAGATATAAAGTAACACAATCACAACTCAGTTTAAATAGTGACATGCAAAATTCTGAAATCTGAATGACCACAAAAAGGTTCCAGTAAATTGATGGCTAACATTCACTTTCAGAATTCCCTGAATACTTAAATTAGATTCAATCTAATAGGGAAAGGCCACAGCTACACCCATTTCTCAATTCTCAACTTCTCATTATCCCCATCCTGCTAATTGCAACCAAAAGGGAAAAATCTGTAGAATTATTCTGCCTAATGATAACCTACCAAGAAAAAGGTACACAAGTCCAGACTCCAGTGTTTACTTTAGACTACCTTGATCCAAGTCCAAAACAAACATGGTTCATACTTCACAAAGCAAACCTTGACTTCATGACCTCACATACAGTGTAGGATGGGAGTCCCGATAATAGTAAAGAATGAAAATACAAGATATGATTGCTGTTGTCATGGAAATTCATGGTTTAGAATTATTCTACTCCCAGATTACCAAGATGGGTAGATATAGCAATGCAAGCAACAATTGGTTGCACTCAAATCTCCCCGGATAAGAAAGCTATACGAAACTTTTTCATGCTAAAACCTAAACTTTTTCATGCTAAAACCTAAAACTATACGAAAATTCTGTTGGGGGTGTGGGGCAAAATAATCTGACAGGCCTTTTCAGATCAAATTCTGGCAGATGCCTCTATCTTAAGATGCAAAAATTTTAACCCAGCAGCAACCTAGGAGATAACTAACCAGTTCTTCTATCAGGCTAAAGAAAGCCAATTTCATTTCCACAAACCCAAACTTAACCAGTAGTATAGTTGTATGACGGCTTTACAAACATGTTCCAAACTTTCACCTTCAGGCACCATAGTATATCCCTTTAGATAATCTATATCTTCTACTTAACCAAAGCAACTGCAAACATTCCGATATTGTTGAAAGATGGGCACCTATATATAGTGATGATGAATCATCATAAAGCACTTTCGCATATCTGGGATGCAGAAAAGTATAGTCAGAGAACCAACCATAAATACATCGAACTCATCCATTGCGCGGAATGGGGCTTCTGTCATCCCATGAAGCGTCAGGGCAAAACAGAGAGTCGAAAAGGAACGTTCACCACCTGCAATAGATTACATTAAGATGCTAATATAACATGTATACGGCTCTAAAAGCAAACAAAAACTTCCGAACCCACATAAGTGAGAACTTATACATGATATAGTTTCCCTCCAATATAAAGGCTACAAAAGGAGGGCACTCGACAATATCACAAGAGCAACTGACAAGCTACAAGTTACGGCGTGTTAGCCATCTCCAATATAAACAAAGTACAGAAATCAACCAGGATTGATACCCCCCCCCCCCTATTTCAGAAGTAAAAAAAAGTCACAATGAGAATCATGAGGTAAAATTTGGGTTTGGTAACTCCGTGGCCAAATTTACATATTCAATTTTATTTACATATTCCTCATTCCATGCTTACGTACTAACAAGGTCCATCTAGTTATACGATTCTTTATTCAAACCCATAGCAGGATTTCAGAAACATTTCAAGGATCATTGAAAGATTACCATAATGCATACATATTTCATTGCAGATACAGCTCATAGTCATGCTCCTAGATCGATAAGCAAACAACACAAACCTGAAAGTCCTCTAGTGTCACGAACAGAACTGTTTGATGCATCTTGAGGCATTGTCACCTGATAAATTGGGAACGAATTGAGATGGAGGGGGCAATGTAGCTTAAAACCACAGCTTTAACAAAAGTGGTGATAACTAGATGTTTTTGTTAACTTGACCTCAATTGAGAGAGTCTGCTCTTCAGCATTAACTTTGATGGACCCCGATATTCCTTTCTTTAGCAAATGCCCATTGAAACTATCACATTAAAATGTCAATCAGATACAGGTATAGATTAAATGTCATTGAAGTTTTATAGAAAAAAATCCCTTTCAATAGAGAAAATCTAGATTGAGAAAGTCCTACGTCCATGATAGAGTTTTAGCCAGTTCCTTTGCGTTCTCATGAAACTTGCTCCGCCGCATTTCTAAAGCTTTCTCCAAAACCTGAGATTATACTTGTCAATAACATGCTCAAGGTCATTTAAGGAAGATTATAAATGAAACACCAAGTAGGGACAGCAATGCCAGGTAGTAGAAAGAAGGAATGATAAAATTTTCAAGATGCATTTTCACAGTTAAAGAAATTTGTGAGCATAGAAACAATATAAAGCAACAGGTACGCCAATGTTACTATTACCATATTCCATTTCACTAGAGTCGTGAGAATGCTCTAAACTGTTACAGGCCAGGGGCAACTTAAGCTAGGGCAACTGACAATAAAGAGTTGATAAACAACTTCACATACTAAAAAACAGCCTCTGTAGAAAAAATGGAGAACCAGAACCACATGTCATCTCAAAGCCTGGGATGACCAAATTACCAATCACTTTAAAATGAAACTTGAGAGCAGGATTATCAACTTTTTGTTTGTACAACAGAAGATCAATAAGGAATATTACTCACTTCCAACTTTTCTTTAAAGGCTTTGCAAGTTTGCTGTTTCCTCGAAATTTTACGCTGTTTCTTCTCAAACATCATTCTGAGATCCTCGATAGGTTCCGGAAATCTGCACGAAAAATAATTAATTATTACCTGGACTCAAAAGAATCAGGAAGAAAATAGACAACCCCACCTCATCTTCCATCCCTAGAATGGAAACTTCATTTCCTACTTTATTCACTCTCTCTCTCTCTCTCTTTTACTTTATTCACTCTCTTTTTTATTTTCTTGAATCTATTTCATACTTTTCTCCATTTCACCTCACATTTTCTTAAACCCCAAGCCCAGGCCCCCTAGAAGATGAGACTGGGACGGAGGGAGTAGAAGTTTCTATCCAAACATAGATTGTCACTATTTGATTCATTCTTCTCATGAAATAACGTTCACAACTTTTTATGAACATTTTAAAGAAAGCATGTGAACACTAAGTGGGAAGATAAGGCTGGGGCGGAGGGAGTACCATCTTTGTAGAATTTAAAGATAGAAACTTTTACCTGCGGCTCTCACGAGCAAGTCTTTCTTTCAATTTCTTAAGTTGATCACTTAGTTGCTCAGTGTCGCTTTCCTTACATCCTAATTCTTCAATTTCACTCTGAGGAGCGATGATCGATGCCTTCCGGTGATTCTCCTATAATGTCAACAGCATTATAAATAGAATTTGGTCAGGATCCCACTATATACAACAGAAACGAGTTGGGGAAGACTTAAGAGTATTATGACCTAAATATGAATTGTAGAGTATTACTCCCAAGACTTAATGGGGATTTATTTATGAAGCTAACACAGACAAATAGCTTTCTTCACAAGAACATTACTCCACCAATCCCATTGAAATGAGCCCTTACCTTTTTTGTATTTACGAAGTGAGTGAAATTATTAAAAGACATATGTGGAGTGTTATTTGAATAAAAGTATATATACAATAGTTAGTGGAGTTTTATTGTAATAAAGAAAGAATAAAAAATGGATAGTGGGTGGCCATCCAATTATATTGTTTAATGAACATGATAGGTAAATATTTTGTCACTGAGGTCAAAAGTTGCCATCTCGGGTAAGGTTAAGGTCCATTTAAATGGGACACCCAGACACAATATCAGGGATCATTTCAAATGAGAAAAGAGGGGGTAGTTTTTATGCATAAGTTAATTAAGTTCCACACAGGTGTTTAAAGAGTACATAATATATTCCCAAGAATGAAAGAAATAAGCAAACCACTGTAGGTCTATTCTAGATACAAGTACAACGCATCTTGGTAGGGGCTTATGTTTTCTGAATAGGACAGAAAAGCACCTTAAGCGCATCCTCAAGTTCCCCATACTCCGTCTCCGCTTTTTTTATCAGCGGAATGACATCTTTATCCAACAACTCCTGGTAGTGCTCCTTCGTCTGAATAATAAATGCAAGGCTCAACTCAAAAACATGTTGCATGAACTAACTTCAAGCAAACATGATACACTGATAGAGCACAGACCTGTTCTGCAATTAGAAGATCTTTCTTGATAGTCTCCATTTCTTCTTCTGCTGCTGATAGTACATCCAACTCCGATTTCGCGGACTCTGGAATGAGAAATATGCATTGATTATTGATCAGCATGAGAGAATGAAATTACTCAACATAACATGAGATTATGAAATTACTCAATATAACATAAGAGAATGAAATTAACCAACCACACATATTCTTGAATGAGACATCAAGGTCTCTAGCTTTAACTCCTGCTTCATTGACCTTAATCTTAAGCGTTTCCAGCAACGCTTGCCGTTCTTTCATCTCATCCTGCAGTTCCTGCACATTGTTTCAGAGGATAAGATTAGTAACATGATACACTGATAGAGCACAAGCATGTACAACTAATAGATCCAGAAAAATGGTATCTCATATTCGAGAGACAGACAGATATCTCTTGACGAAGTTCGTCAGCATCAGAAGCAGGTGCTGTGCCAGCTATGGCCTTCAGCGAAGTTCTCAAATCATCAAGCTCGAATTTCTTAGGCCTCATTTTCCACTCCTCGTCCCCTTGCTTTTTCTGAATGGAGTTGAGCAGTAAGGAAAGAATAACATTAGACAATCATCCATGAGAACATGAACATTAGATCAAACTTCAAAGTTCAATCATTTCAATAAGACAAGCTTTCTGGAATAGTAGAAACGTTTTCAAGCCAGGTATAACTATAAACTAATTGAAGAATTAAAACCTTCTTTTCAAGACAACATATATCAAGGATTTTATAGTTCAAAGCCCCAATTAAAAATGTGGAACCTTTCAACTTGTACATGTTTAAAAATTAATCTAAAGAACGAGCCGACAATCATCTTGAAATAAGCTGTTTGAAATCCCTCACATAGTGCTGTCAAAACCATTATAAAAACCAAACCAAAAGAAGCATTTTGTCCCAATACAAATCAGGGTAAGCTACAGAACCAAAAAAAGAGACCCTGATCACACGCAACAATTAATCTTCTCCACGTGCATGTTTACTCAATCAAATTTTCTTCACATCTTTACATATAACTTCAAGCCCTATTAAACACTGTTACAAGAACCCTAAATTACTCTTTATGAGTGCAAAACGCAGTGTCAGTGTTATATTTCACTGAGTCTCCCGATCGGACAGGTAGAGAAATCAATATGGAGTACCTTTAAATTATTGGAGATTGCCCGCATCTTATTCAACTCATTAACCTTTTCCTTTTTCTGTGCCTGGGCTTCCTTGACTGCCTTATCAGCGAGTAATGCATCACACTCCAATTTCTTAATCTCATCATCATATGAAGCACAAAGACGACCTCTTAAGTTAGAAAACGGTGGAAGGACGGTCTGAGCCGAACCACGTTGAAACCTGCAAAGAAGCTCAATATGATTAATTTCGTGAAGCTGCTGTAAGTCCATGGAAATATAGAGGGCTTCTGTAGAGTAAACAAGAAGTTGAATGAACAGATCAGCAAAGCTGAAACATAAAGTTTTTACGTTAGCAAAAACTATTAAACTAATAGCAATCATATAAAGTAAAGAACAAAGAAAGAGAAAAATTGCCACCAGATATAGTATTCATCCAGGCAGTGAAATAATGAACTCTTCAATAAAATAGCAGGGGAAGTGGACACTTGAGGTCCATCCTTTTGTAAAATTATAATTTTTTTCTTTTGTACTTGGAAATGCATGAGCAATTGTGGATATATGATATTAGCAGGATATGTAGATGACAGCAAATGCCAACAGATTAAAAAAGGAAAACTCAAGAAACTTGATGATAAATTGGAGAAAGCTCTCAGTTATATTCAGTACCAAATAATAATCACCGATCTGATCAGCGTTTAAGAAACTCTAGCAACTCCTCGCCTTTATTTACATAGGTAAGACTAAGAGTTCAACCAAAATGAGGATATCTAATTAAACTAGAATCCTACAAAAATATAAATGGTCAAATATAACAACTCTACTAATTTAACTATACTATGAAATAATGTAACAATACTGTAATATCATCATACTAAAATATCCTTCCTGATTACCATCAGTAGAAATCCCTGTACTTTAATATCATTATATCGTATCACTTGTGTACACATGAAAATGTGCGTGTTCAAATCTCGAGAGCATGGCTTCGATGGTAAGCATATCATTAGCAAGAATACCGAAAGCACCAAAATAAGGAGTAGATCTGAGTTCATGCATACAAGGATAACAATTTCAACACAAACCTCATAATGGTTTCTCAGTTATAGGAGCAATAAGGTGCTTTCACAGTGAATTTGGAGTAGCTTACTAACCACAGATAGGCATGTCAGCATATTGCCAACATGGAAAACAACATATTGGCATAAGTCAGTAACATATGGTATACAAGAGGTTCAGAGAAGATATGAAAACTTATGTAGGTTGCCAATAGAATCCTCATACCATGTGATTTATTAATGTGGGATTTTATAGATTTAATGAACCTCTTTTCCTAGATAAGAACTTATAATTCAACTCAAATCCATCTAGAGTATAATCCTTCCACAAATTGAAGGAGGTTTGCAATTTCAACGCGTATGAGAGAAAATTTAGAAGTAGAAGAGGACATGTGCACGTATGCAACAGTAACTTTTATATTACTAAATTACAGTATGCATCATACTATGAAAGAAAAGAAAAACAAAGGTGAAAAGGCTATCTGAAGCCAAAGAACTAGCATATGTAGGTGCTACCAAAGAACTTCTTACATCTTGGAGGGTAATGGAGCAACATAAAGTAGAATGAACTTTGAGTTACCAGTATCAACAAGATATGAAACCATGTAAAATAAGATCACGTGATATTTTCAATAAAGGTGGTGTTTAATACAAGTTAAACTTTTACTTGCAAGGGTAACATTAAAATAATAAAGAGCATAGTAAGAAGTTTGGTACAAGCAAGAGGTATAGCTTACATCCTGGTTCCATCTCTCGTGTAGGCCTCCTTCACATTCGTAACCCTCGGGTTAAAAACAACTGTTTTACCAACAGAATAATCTCTAACAAGTACTTGTAGCTCAGCATTGCCCTAATAACATGTGGATTTCAAAATAATGTTAAGTTTCAATCGAATGGAAAATTGACAATGAGAACCATTCTGTAATAATAGCATTGAACCCCAGACTATTTATAGAAGTTCGATACAGAAATGGCCTTGACCATATGCATAGGTGACTCAAAATAGTAAAAAGACCAAACTAATTTTAGTGGCATGAGATTGGGTTCACCAGGGGGACCCAACCCATGCTCAAAGGCCAAAGCTCATATCATCGGTCACTTATGACATGTGATGCTCAAGCCAATTGGGTAGCAAGTCGAACATGCTGCTGCCCCACTTTACTCTGGAATTATTTAAATTGCTTATTAGGAGTAGCATTTTTGGCCTCATTCAAGCCAAAAATGCTAGAAATGTTTAAAAAAATTCGCCAATGGTTATAATTTGTTCTGCTCTATGAATATAGTTCAAGATTGAACATTTTCAAACACACTTTCTGCAAACTCATTTTTTCCTCTTAATTTCCCCAATATTTTTATCTTCTGTCATTTTGAAGATATGGATACTTTCGGAGACAATTATTCAGACCTTCCCCTGATCTTACTCCTGATCAGTGCATTCATTTCCTAATAATCAGTCGTATCACCATTTGTACCAATCAAACACCCAAAATCCAATGTAAAATAATGATCCCTAGTAACTCCAATTACATTTACACAATGTAATAACACTATAATTTTAAAAGCAAAAAAAAGAAACTTAAAAAGATAATAATTTTTAGTTATAAATTATAATTATAATATTATTTATCGTGTATACTTTTACATCAGGACGTATATAAATAATAATAATAAAATAAAAACAAGTACAGTTACTTTAATTTGAGTCACCACTCTTCGAACAAAATGGTGAGCTTGCAAAGTCAAGCTCACCATTGTGGATGCTCCAAGGCTAAATAGATTCATGCACGAAAACTAGTTGTACTGCTAAAAACAAAGGAGACACTAAGATTCAACAAAAACAGAATAACATATCATAACAAGAATCACCAGAAAATTTTTTAAAAATTTACCATGTCAATTAGAACATTATGGACTACATCATTGTCGGTACGCAAAACAGAAAGAACAGTGGGATGATGGGTCTGCGGAAGCATGTGTTGCGGAATCTCCAGCCTGTGGGTGACAAAAGGTGAGTTATTACAAAATGTTCATTAGGCATAAAATCACAAAAATAGACAGACTCCAGCTAATTACCTTTTTCTAGAGAAATCATGAATGAGAATATGCAATTTGGGATAATTCACACTCCTTGCCAGTGCTCTTAGAGTAAGAGAATCTTTGTGATCTGTGACAATAAAAGAGTCAAAAAATTTCCCCACCGCAGATTCAACAGCAGTGGACCATTCTTCATTCTCTATTTTCTGCAATGAACAATTCACCAAATGCAAGTAGTTAGCATGATTAAAGCAATAGCAACTCTAATTGGAAGACATACAACAATTTTTTCAGGATCAAGGAGATGTTTTTACATCATTCTAATTTCTAACGGGTCCTCATCTAATATGCCAAAAATGAAGTGAGGGCCTGAGTAAAGTCAGTGGTATAAGAAAACTAAAAGCTGAAGTATGAAAAGAACACTCATAAATGGAGGAAGGAAAATGAAAGTTTACTCGTCCAGCACAAAGTGCCTCTATTAATGCCTGGAAGATTCCAAAATGGAATCTATGACAAGCATATCCTAAAAGATTGATTTTTATCACATGGCGACATAACAGATTGTTAGTGATTTAATGACATGTCGTCAATAACTTTTCTGAACTTGGACCAATTACTACTAACAGAGAGGAACAAATTACCATAATCTAGAATCTGGAATGGGCGTTAAATGGAGTATCAACCTATATTTCATGGTACAAGTGTGTAATGCAAGCCGCATCGACTAGACATTACTGCACCAGAGTTCTTTACAGCCATTTCAAGAGAGGATACAAAAAGACACAACAGAATACAAGCAAAAATGAGGACTGATGCAGTAGTCAGCAAACATGGGATCAACAGGCCATAAAATGCCATAATGAAGAAAAACACAAAATAGAAATAATAGATACTTAACTAGATGGGAGCCTATGGGACCAATAGGTGGACTCCGGAATTTATGTCTACTATGCTCAATTGCCTTCAAAAGACTGATTACTTTATCTCTCCCAAATGCAGTAACCTGCAAGTAGGGCAAAAACATTACTGATTTCAACTATACAGAATGTGTCACTGATGACTGATATACAGAAGTTCCAGAGAGGAACATTTCAAATCTTCGGAGAGAGAGAGAGAGAGGGAGGGAGGGAGCTAGAGAGAGAGAGAGAGAGGGGAGAGAGAGAGAGAGAGAGAGAGAGAGACCTTATCTTTTTTATGGTTGTGCATGTCTTGAATGGCACGATTGGATCTATTACGCTCTTGCTCTGCTTTTGTTATCTGCACCGTAGTAATCAAATTATTCCAAGTAGTTCAGTGCAATTCGGCAAATAGTAAGATGGCCACACTGGAGAATGATAAACGGTTTTATGAACTAACTAGATAGCCAGAACAGTCGATATATTGCACAATGAATGTGTTGTAAGCATCACATTTCTCTGCAACATCGATTTAGAACTTTCCAACAGAAAGGTATTGATGAACAATTTCTTTTAAATAATCTTGATTAAATTTAACAGATGTGTGAATTGTGATGTACAAGGTTCATATAAAAAGAAGTTAAAAGGTTCATAGAGATGTGATGGTGACACGGTATAAAATTTGTCCACCTACCATATCAGAAATTTCATTTAATTCAGTTTGTATGGAAGCCATCTTGTTGGCAATGTCATCCTCCTCTGCCTTCAATCTGGGAACAATAATCTCACTCAGATCAAAAGAACACTGCTCAAAAAACAAGTTACATATGCATATGAACATCTTGAATAGTACCTCAGGCACTTCTCATTAGATTGACTAAACTCAGATTCGAGTTCCTTCAGCCTTTCCTCTATTTCATTTGCTTCAGCCTACACCAACACAAAATCAAAATGGATAAAGGATTAGGACCACACGGTCTTTAATTTGACCAATGTAACAATTGCCCCCTTGATTTAAAATCCTCAGTGATCATACTAGGAATGAAAGCCAGATAAGGAACAATATGAAATATAAAGACTAACATAATTTTGTCATGCTCTACAGGAAGTCTACATCAGTAAAAGAAATTCAACGAGGAAATACTATTGAGTCCGGTAAACCTGATGGGAATTTACATCTCATATAACCAGGAAGCATGTAAGGTTGTACGATCACATAAATATATGGAAGTCTCTGATGTACAAATTTTCTACTATTACATCCATAAGATAAATATGTGTCCAGTCTCTGCATTTAAATTCATCCAAAATATAGTCGTATATGGCAATCTCTGAGGTACAAGAAATTAAAGTTGTATTATTTTTCGGCATCAAGATGAAGATTGCAATAAATAGGTTTACTATTTGAGAAATGGAAAAAAAGATGAGGTGAAATAAATTCAAGTGACTACTACACCACGAAAAATGATGTGCAGCAAAGTTGGTCATTAGTTTATTAGTATGATCAACTGACAGGCTTAAAAACTTCAGGCACGTAAGACTATGATTAGAGAAAGCAGAGAGGAATCCGATTTTTGAAAGTATCATGCAAAGCAATGAACAAGAATTGGATGCTTTGTTGACGATTACTTAACCTGTGTGTCTCTAATCTGCTGGTCATGAAATTGATGAATCTGTTGCTCAAGCGATTCAATCCTATCACGCATCTTCTGAATTCGCCTAATTTCACGATCTCGGTCCCCCTCTAGCATCATTTCCTCCTTCCGAGCCTAAAATGCAAGCATTAAATTATCAGATCCTAACCATAAAGTTATCTGTTATCCATTGCAGGGCCTAACTGGAAGATCTACATGATGAATGATGATTTATATAGACACAGCAGACTAGGTTGTAAACCTCAGAGAACTGTATTGCTGTTACATTTTCCAGCATAAGACAAACATGAGTAAACACAGACAGGAATTATTAAAGTTTGAACACATCAAATAACCACCATACCATAGAGTAACTGCCTTTCAGTTCATCCTTCACTTTTTGTAATTCAGATGTCTTTTCAAACAAAATCCGCATGTGAACTTTCTTCTTTTCCAATTTGTCAATCAGCTCTTCGGACCTGTGCTGCAAAATTTAGTCATGGGTATAATTATTTCAGAGATTTTTAGAACAATATAAGATAAGCATAACGAATAAGACAATTCGCTTAGAACTTAGACCCTACTTTAAATCAGTTTCCTAGTCCAGATGCACAGCTTTCTTACTTTCTTTCCTTAAATCAAGAAAATATATCACGGGAAAGGAAAGAACTAAGGAATGTCAAATAAAGAGATTAACTGGAGGAAAGCCAATGTGTTAGACACTAGGAAAGAGGTTTCTGTTGATTCACATAGCAACACGTACATGAAAACAGTAGCATTCTATCCTGTTTTTAGTATTCGGTGAACTGGTGTACTGGGATTGTTTCAGTACCATTCCACTGAAACTTCCCAAGGTGGCAAGTTTTCCATCGGGTCAACTACAGACATCTCAGTTACC
Organism: Plantago coronopus; assembly: GCA_036897195.1. Taxonomy (NCBI): domain Eukaryota; kingdom Viridiplantae; phylum Streptophyta; class Magnoliopsida; order Lamiales; family Plantaginaceae; genus Plantago; species Plantago coronopus. Next base: position 20,635 of record JAYMSL010000195.1, read on the forward strand.
AAGCAAACTTCATACATTCTTTCATAATCCAGGTCTATGCATGAAAAAATATGAAAGGTAATTTCATATTATTAGAAAGAGATGAAATAGGCGAGTATATTACGGCAAAGTAGACAGAGAAGAGACTAGGCTATCAATATCAGGCAAAGGGTTACTTGCTATTCCATTGAAACAGCGAAGTAACATCCCAAAAAATTCTTCAAGTCTGGGTTACGTCCTCGAAGCATCTATTCTCTCTGGACAAACGAACCAATCAACGCAACCATGTATAAAAACTTGTTATATTTATCTCTCAAGTTTACTTGTACAGGAGAGAGAATTACAGACAATAAGATCCGCAATCAGCTAAATCAATTGGAAAAAGAGAGTGAAAGCATTTTAAACAATTTTTGGAAGGTCATTTACTCAACTTTCACTATTGCAAAAGGAAAACCGGAGCCAGCACAGCCACTCAGGCTCTATTATTCAATACACCATAATCCATTTAAATCAATAGTTTCAGGACATTTTGTTCATTTTTAGCCACAAGCTCTTCTAGACCTAGTCTACATTAGTACTAGCAGCACATGAGAATGGGATAGACAAATCTGTATCAAGATCCATTTCCAATTCCCATTCTGCTTATCTTGGCAATAAACATTTCACACAGTATGATAGTTGAGACAATATTAAATTCATCCTCTCAAGTATCCGATACTAACACAAACTCCCAATCGGTTTGTGAGAGATAACAAGTTGCTTTTTACAGGTAGATTCAGAGGCCTAACGGTGTTCCCATTCTACCCACTTTTGCCCCGTCAATGATTTACGAAAAACAATTACATGATTAGGATGATATTATACCCACCCACAGAAAAGTCAGACATATCTGACGCCCTAGCCTCATCGCTATTATGAGGGAAAGAAACAACACAGAGCCATCTTCTACAGAATTTTTAGACATGGTCCAACACTTTCTGGGTCTCTCTTATAATATGAGAACCCCCAGCCATTCAGTTGCGAATTGAACCATGCACTCGACTCTGTTACATAAATATGATAGATCAAAGTTGCAGTACATCTTGCATCAGTAAACTTACATGTTGCTCATCAACTCGTTTTTTACACCTGGGTATCCTGTCTTTCAGGATTTCAATATCATTTCTCTTCTGATCAAGCTTTCTTTCAGTCTCATACACCCATGCCCAAGCTAGTTTCTTCCGTAGCAACTGTACCTTTAGAGAAATCTCCTCTACACATTCCATGCTTTTGATCTTTTCATGTAATTCATCTAGTTCCTTTAGTACCGGTCTCAGTGATTGTTCCAAGTGATTAACCTGGGCAGCAGCATCACTAAGTTGCGTATCAATACCTTTCAGCAAATCATCCACCCGTTGGAGAAGGGTTGCCTTGTAAAAGAACTGAAAGATGGTGTTAATTTATGCTAGATGCTCGTTAAAGAAGCTTTTCAAAGAGACTGTATTTCCGATAGACAATATCAACATCACAGTTTATCTTCAAACATTACACCGTATAAAGGTAACGTAACTTTATTAAACACATAATGTTTGAAGCGAAACATGTGACGTTGAGTTGTTGATCACGCCCCTTTGAGTGCCGGTCTATCGCAAGAGTTTGTAAATAGGGAATAACAAGTAGAATACGAACTCGTTTAATAAACATTTGTAGTTAACAACCTAAATTCCTAAAATTGATACCTTGTACTTATCTTTAGAACTCCCTGAATTTAAAAATTCCCTGCTCTTGTCTTGACTCATGATCACACATGGATTCTCCACATCGATCTGTAGCACAGAAGGGAACATATGTTTTGCAGAGTTAATATCATTTCCTACCACAATGAAGTAGTAAAATAGTAGCAAGCAGGCAGAAAATTTAGAATCCTCAAGACAAACACTAGGTAACCTAAGACTCTCAATTACCTTTTAAAAAAACTAGGGACTCTCAGAGTAATAGCAAATCAAATGTGTACAAAATATAGTGTTCCAACATTCTCATTTCTCCATTTGAAAAAAACTAAAAGGGAAAATGCATCCTTGTGTTAAGCTTACACTACACACATGTGCGATCGGCTGATCGCACACACACAAGGATCTCGGGAAAAGCTCAGCAGTCACCACAAAATCAAGGGAAGAATTCTAAATCTCAATGTAAACTTGTAAAGTCATAGCCACTGTGAGCAGAAATCGAAAAATACATAAACCATATAGTTTTGGGGAAGACTTGCCATTACACGGTGAAAGCATGGAAATAATCCATGAACCACATTAACAATGGATACCAAAAACCAAAAAAAACAAAAGAATGGTGCAATCGCCCATATGAAACCTAACGACAACCTGTTAAGTATAGTTACACAAAATGAAGGGCCTATGAAATATGAAGTGCAGCTAACAATTGCTTTTAAAAAAAAATCACGCAAAAACCTATATGCACATCCAGTGATCAGTCTTTTATAGCAGACGAGAAAGATCCAGAGACATAGAAGGTGTAACTTTTACTTGACGAATAGATACAGAAATAGAATGGTTAGTAAGACCCACATTGAAGTGCTCTATGACTTCCCGAAGATCTTCTCTCTTGAAACCCACCTTCCTACCTGGAAATAAAATAGAGAATCAGAAGGTAGCAGTAAGAATATTAAATGCTACAGGAAGAAACTTTCTCCCATATAAATCCCTATCAATAATAAGTAAGAAAATTCATAATCATCAGGAACAGACACGGTGTAGTAATTTCTAATCCAACTCGAAGGAAGCCATCTGACTTCAGAAAAAAGGGAGAGAGGAAGAAAAATAAAACAGAAGATCCAAAACCAGGCAAAAGAGAAATCCCACGGGGTCGAAGGAAGGAGGAATTTCACGAGAGGACAGGAAGGGAAAGAGAAAAAACAGACCTAGTAAGTTAGCTGAGGAAAAGAAAAGGAAAAGGGAGAAGGAAACAGCAGAGCCCGAGAGAACAAGATCAATAGGAGTATGTATACAACCATAGGTGATTTACCCAAAAACGTTGGTCGGTCAATATGTAACTTATATTTAGAGTTTTAGACCATCTAACCCAGGACTTACTGATATAAGATATTCAAAGTTTCTGAACAATAATTAAGAGAACAGTTTTTATCTTTCGGAGTAACCCCTAAAGATTATAGTGACGAGGGTAAAAGATTTCACTTTTTACATAGATAAAAAACGAATGGGGACACAAATGGAATTAATAGGTGAGAAAAACCTAGAATGTCTTGTATTTATATTTGGAAGGGAGTGTCAAACTAACTTTCCTGCAGATTTCTATCAATTTCGGAAAATTTCATTCCTGCGTAACTTCTATGTAGATAATAATAAGCTCTTCGTGGGCATTGGTAGACAAAGTTAATGAAAAATGAAACGAATCTCACTAAACCTTGATGGTTTTTCAATGTGATAGAACTGGTTGATTCCGTAATTCGACGCTCAACAATAATGACGTCTCCATAAATTTCTGGCTTGTAAGCTTCAGACCCTTTATTTTTTATGTCAACTTGAACAAGTGCATAGCTGCAAACAGAATCAGGAATATTATAAACAAATAAGTCTGACATAAGAGTAGCTTCCACACGCAGATGAAAACATTAAGTAAAGAATCCAACAACCAGACATAAAAAAAACTTATAAAACCAAGTTAAAACATCATGAGCTTCTTTCAATCATCCGTATGTACTTAAGGTATGCAACGGTATTCTATGAAATATGAATTAGAAAGCCATATGAAATAAAAGTGACATAAAAAGGTTCAAGAGACTACTTAAAAGAATGAATTAAAATCGTAATACATCACTAGTGAAGCCTATAAATTCCATTCAGGTCAACGAAAATGCATCCATAACATTCAAGTGCACATTTCACATTGCTACAATGGAAATTAATTACTAGTACTAGTGAAGCCGCTATATTCAATCAGGTAAATGAAAAACTCATTTTACCCAGTGAGCAAAGAATCTTCATTACCTGAGATAATCAGAGAGAGTATACTAACTACCAAATGCATCACATAGAAACTACTAGCTAGCCATAATTCAAATATTCAAGAGCATGTTTCATACTAGTTTCATATTAATAATAGGATGAAAGTTAAACAACTAGCAAAGCTGAAAAATCTAATTATCATTAAATCCAACGAGCAAAAAAGCTCCTTACGGAGCATAGAGCTATCTTGCTTACTCACCTAAAATAACTTACTCAGCTAAATCATCGTAAGCAAACTACTTGCTGAACATAAAAATCAAAATTTTATAACAAATTTCACGAACCTGCAACCAGTCTTTATGAAATCCTTGAGTGTATTAGCTCGCTGTGTACCACGGGCTCGACTCCCGAAAGCCACACACAGTGCAGTCAATATAGCACTCTTCCCACCTACAAATTAATCAAACAATCGACAAAAAAAGGTAAAATTTAGTAAAGAAAATGCATTTAAAGCAAAATTGAGACGAGTGAAGTAAACTAACTTCCGTTTTGGCCGGTGATGAAATTAATGAATTGGCCGAACTCGATGTCGAGGCTACTGTGGCACATAAAATTCTCGAGGTGAATTTTGGTGATGTATCCGGCTTCAACAGGTTCATTATCGGACAGTTGAGAAGACGGAACCCTAGAATCCGCCATCGCGATTTGTTTGAGGAATGAAAATTGGGAAATTTTGCGGGCTTTATTTGGTTATAAAAAAAAGTGGGGCTTTCTCTGGCGGGAAAGGTTGATGCATATAGCGTGTTTGGGCTTCCTTTCTGTAATCGCATCTCAAAAAATGGACTCTATTACGTAAACGTAATCCGCGAGACGCTGACTTGTCTTTATACCGTGAATTTATGCTTTTAACATCGTATGAAGAGTTGAAAACTAAAAATATACGGGAGCATTAGGCCGGCTAATAATGCTCACCTCAAAATATAATTGTGAGAATTTAATAAAGTTAGTCGTACCGTCTTAATTGTAAATAGTGATTTGTTATGAATATAATTGTATAATTTGTAAATTGAAATAAATTTTCAGTTGAGTGGAAAATTTATTTCCAAGTCATACTTTGTTTGTTTAAGAAAACAATTGGTCATTTAACGAGTTCTCACGTGTTGAAATTACCAAATTAAGCAAATCTTAAAGAGAAAGAAATCACATTTACCTTTTTATTACAATATAGATGAATATCATCGTTTAACCTTGGTCTAGGTGAATTTTGTCGACATCTATCTAAAGCTTGCCAACTGGATGAATGGTTTAAAGGTCAACTTTCAATAGTTGATACGAGTACTTTATGTCCCGTGTATTTTATACATCGTTATACGATTCGGTCCGTATATGTCGAAATTAAATCGAATGGACCAATTACTACCATATTCAATCCACGTATTAATAACCATACCACTCGATAGGTTAGATTTCGACTTAAAATGGACCGTATCAATTATCATCAATTCAGTTTAGTTCAATTCAATCCAGTTCAAATTAACTTTGGTTAGTTAAAATTTATACTTCAATTCAGTTTCATAAATTTTCTAAAAAAAACAGAGCCTAACGAAAAAAAGAAACACTTTTGTTTCAAACTATTTGATCAAAGTTACTATTGTATGGTACAATGAGATAACACACTAATACTTCACCAATGAGATTCAAGACACTTGATTTCTTCTATACCAATACTAGTACTTCACTATATTACCAATCCCCACAATCTCATTGTCAAACACATGAAGAAAAAAAAAAAGACAAAAAACCGAACCATATTAACATTGCACCACTAGTTTCTTCGGCTCGGAAAAATCCTTAACCTCAACCACCACATCACCCCCTCCCACCCCACCACTCCCCGGGAGCTTCCTCTTCGGCTTCGCCTCTTGCAACATCGACACCACATCCCTCATCGAAGGCCTATCCGCCGGATTCCTACTCGTACACAACAACGCAACTCTTAGCACAAGCGTCATTTCCTCCCTAACCAAAGCACACGTCGCACCTGCATTCCTATCTAAAAGATCAATCAACCCATTCTTCGTCTTAAGCTTACTCCTCACCCAATCCACTATGCTATTCCCATCCCCAAACTCCGCATCGACCGACCTCTTCCCCGTCAAAATCTCCATCAACACCACCCCGTAGCTGTAAATGTCACTCTTCTCATCGACTTGCAATGTGTACGCATACTCTGCGGAAACAAAAAGAATAACAAATTAGTTTCTTTTCTTCTTATAAACGACAAAAAATAATTCGAACTTTCGACTTATTAGTTGGAGGAAAGCGTATTACCAACTGAATTCGTCACCGATTGTTTTAAAAGTTGAGATGAGAAAATCTTGGTGGGTCCAAAAGAGTGTGAAAAAAGTGAAGATTAAAGGGAAAAGTGGGTTCATGCGTTGTAGTAGTGGAGAATGCAGTGATGATAAGTGTGAAAGAGTAGCAAATCACGGCAACAAAGAAAATGAAAAATTGTTTGTAGTGTGTGCTCCACCATGCTTCTAGGTTTTTATTCCCTTTGTCACTCTAGTAGTGGTTTGAATTTTTTAAAAATCTTAACTACATCCAATACTTTTCAGATATTCTTCGTTACTCAGAAGGTATATACTTACCCTCTAACACGATATTATTCTCGATACAGATATCTAATCAACATATATTCAACTCCGTAAATTTAGATACGCTAGTACTTGTAAAAATTCAACCGATTAGAAGTTTTTCAGACAAATTACACATACACCATATTTTGAACTAGTCCGTCAGATTAATTACTTACTAACACTTGTATCGTTTTGTATATTATTATCTTTTAAGTAATGTCCTATGGACAACCCATCCAACTTAACTAAGCTAAGCATGACAAGTAGAAGATAAATATAATTACAAAAGTGATAATCCTAGATTGGCCAAGATAATCCACTTATCTTTGGCGCCAAAAAAGTTGGAATTTGATTTGACTTAAAAAGCAATTTTAGGAAAAAAGAAGCACTTTATTGGTGCTCAACTAACTTATTAAAAAATTTAATAAACAATTAATAAAAAATTAATAAAAAAATTAAGAGTGAACCACATGAAAGTTGCTAGTTGTTTAAGCAAAGGTATAAGCTAGAAGACAAACTAATCCACTTATAAGTTACAAGTATAATCCGGAAAGGTCACATTATGCACGCAAAAATGGCACGTATTTCGTCACCCTACACAACGAATTTAAACAAACATATGACCCCATGACTAGGACATACCCAACAAGAACAACCCCACCCTACCCTAAAAAGAAAGGGCATGTTCAAAGTATTTGAAGAAGTTAAAGAGAGTTTACCGGGGGCGATGTAGCCGTAGGATCCGGCTATGACGGACATCGTCTCGTCGGCCTCGATCAACTTTGCGACACCGAAATCGGCGACCCGAGCTTCCATTTCGACGTCTAGAAGTATGTTACTCGGTTTCAGATCACGATGTACGATGACCGGATCACAATCGTGGTGGAGGTAGCATATTCCTTGTGCTACTCCCAAGGCGATTTTATACCTAATGACCCAGTCGGCTACCAAATTATCGCCTTTGTTCTTTCCGTGTAGCAAATCGTCGAGGCTCCCGTTAGGCATGTACTCGTATAGCAACATCGTGCATTGGTTATTATTGCAACAGCCGAGTAACCGGACGATGTTGCGATGTCTAACGTTGCCTAAGACATCAACCTCGGCTAGCACTCCTCTTCTCTTCATGATTGTGCCCTTGTGCTTCCCCCATAGCTTCTTGACCGCTATGGTCTCGCCATCTGGCATGTCGGCTTTGTACACCGTTCCCGTGGACCCCATTCCGAGGATCGTATCGCTCATGTTGAGGCACTCTAGCACGTCGTCTGCCGTGAAATTCAATCTTTGAAATGCTGTTAGTTTCCACGGCCCAACATCATGATGGTTGGAGAGTTTTCCATACCTTGCCTATACATTAAAATGCATCACATCTTTATATCTTTATAAGTTCGAACATTCAAATAAGACTATAGTTCAACAAAGTATTAAAATACGTACCTGAAAACATCGTGTGCCCGCGATTAAAATAAATAGGCCAACACCAAACGCGGCAGCCATGATCCAAACAATGGCACCAGCAGTCTTCTTCGGCTGCTGGCTAGTCGCTACCGCCCCATCCTCCAGCCCCGTCCGGCAAGGCTTCTTGAGAATCCCCCCACAAAGTCCTTCATTTCCATCAAACGAGGACGGATGAAGAGACGAAAACACCAACCCCGACGAAGGAATCGCTCCTGTCAGCTGATTGTAAGACACATTGAAGTTCTCCAACGTACTGCAGTTGTTGAAATTCGAAGGAATCGCTCCCGTCAGAGAGTTATGCGACAAATCGACATCTGTAATCGCAGGAAGCGTCGAAATCTCCCATGGAATGATCCCTGTCAAGCCGTTCCTCCTTAAATTCAAACTAATCAGCTTCTCACAATGCCCAATATCCCATGGAATGTTGCCTGTAAGATTGTTCCCATCTAGCTCAATCCTGTAAAAGTTTCGACACCCGATGAAATCGGGTATGTTCCCCTTCAATCCTGAATAACTGGCTAAGAAAATCTGTAAACTGGGAGCTTCCCATATGTTCCGAGGTAGATCAGAATCGAAAGCGTTCTCCGAAACATTCAGGAACTGTAAACTCTTTGCATTGCCGAGATCATCAGGGAATGGACCAGAGAACGCGTTCTTGCTCATTTCGCAGAACAACAGGTTCGAGAGCGACCCGAAACCGAATGGTATCGACCCATTCAGGTTGTTGTTCTGGATCCTTAACCGGGTTAACGCTGTGCAGTTTGTTAACGAAGAAGGGAGTGGACCGGAGAATCGGTTAGAAAACAGGATCAACTTGGCGAGCTTGTTTCCGAGGCAGAGATTAGGCGGAATTGGGCCCGATAAGGAATTCGAAGAGACGTCCAGCCTCTGCAGGTTGCCATTGGAGCCGAGTTTCTGCGGCAAAATCCCTGAAAGTGAGTTGTTCCATAGATTTAAAGCTTCTAAATTCGGAAGCTCACCAAGTGTTTGCGGAATTTCCCCTGTGAGGAAATTGTCCATCAATGACAAAACAGTTAACTGCTTTAGTTCCGAAAACGTTGGGATTGCGCCTGTGAGTTTGTTGTCTGACATATCAAGCACCTGTAACGCTTTCATTTGTCCCCAGCTTGAAGGAATGGAACCCGATAACCGATTCTTGAAAAGGTACATGATTTCAATTCTTGTCAGGTTCCCAAGCTCGGATGGAAGACTGCCAGACAGATTAGATGTTGAGATATCAAGATAGACCAAATTCGATAAGCTCGAAAACTTCGCTGGAATGCCTCCAGAGAAGTTGTTGTATCCCAATTCGGCATGCTCCAGTTCCCCCAACAGGCCTAATTCCTCCGGGATTGGACCAGTTAATGAATTCCCATGCAAGTACAGTGTTTTCAGCTTCGAAAAGTTGCCGTAACTCCTCGGTATTTCACCAGCGAAGTAGCTCCCACCGAGGTTCAAGTACTCCAGATTCTCCAACTCCGCAAACTCCTCCGGTAAAGGCCCTTCAAAGTCGTTGCTGTAAGCGTTAAAGAACGTGAGAGCCCCAAGATTCGACACTCCACTCGGAAAGCTCGCATTAAACTCGTTGTGGTTAACATCAAGCGTCCTAAGATTCCTTAGCTCGAAAATGGCAGGCTGGAAAGGTCCCTCTAGCGAATTTCGACTCAAGTTCAAGTGATGCAAATGAGACAAGAACTTGATCTCTGCTGGGATATTCCCGGAAAGATTTCGACTTGATAAGTCCAATGTGGTGATAAAGTTTGTCTTGTTGTCACACCTGATACCAGTCCATGTACACCAGACAGGCTGGTTACCAGAAACGTTCGAGGCCGAGGCCGAAACTGGATCCCAGTCATGTAGTGTGTTTAAAGGGTCTGTAAGTGAGGCTTTGATAGAGATGAGTGAGAGAAGCTGCAAAGGCTGAGCTGAGTATGCTGTAGTGATAAGGATCAAGAATGTGCAGAATGCTAAAGAGAAAGAGAAAGAGAAAGAGGAAGAGGAGGATTTCATTGTTGTTTTCTTCTTGTTGTTGTTTTGGTGATGGATGAAGAGGGACTTGGTGTGTTTGAAGAAGGATGGGATTTAAGGTGGGGAAGAGTTTGATGGTTGAGGAGATTGCTTTTTTGGAGTGCAGAGAGTAGAGGGTGTTTTTCATGATGATTGGTTTTAGTGGGATGTGTGTTTTTTGGCATGAAGAGAGAGAGAGGAGAGAGAGATAAAGGAAAGCCAACAAAATAGAGAGTGATTTAAGCTTCTTCTCCTCTTTACTCCAACCAATACTACTGCTTGTCATCCATCTCTAACTTCCATATACACTTGACAAGGTTACAAAACTGCTGTCTACATACTAACAGACTGCTTTATCTTTTTCTTCCTTTCTTTATTCTAGCTCAAGATCGCGTATACGTACATGTTAATGCAGGATGTCTGGAGTGTTGGAGTTGGGTTTAGAGTTGTGATAACTCTTATGACAACATCCTAACCGACATACAGCATTACATATGGAATATATATGTTTTGCCTTTTATTTCACTTTGCTAGGTTCC
>JAYMSL010000196.1:0-31197 GCA_036897195.1 Plantago coronopus
CGTGGCCACTCCACTTCTTCAGAGGCTTTCCTGGAGGAGATTTTCAATTTCTTCAGAGACTATGGAAGGATGAAGAGGAAGGAAAGAATGGAAAGAAGAAGAGGAAAGAAGAATGGGAAGGAAGAAGGGGAAAATGCTGTTATGTCCCAGATCTGAATCTCAAGAACTATTTATTTATTTACTTTTTTTAAAAAAAATCCGGTTTTGGCCGGCTATAACCGGACCGAACCGGTTGGTTCGGTTTGAACCGACCTTCAAACAGGTTCGGTTTCCGGTTCCATAAAATGAGAACCGATTAGTATTCGGTTTTTTCGGTTCCGTTCCGGTTCGGTTCGGTTCGGTTTTGAACCGATGCTTACCCCTAATTCCAACTGAGTTATTATGCAAGACTTGTTGCAGCAGTAGCTTTGGCAGAGGTTTAGTGCAGTGGACGCTCCTCTTTCGATCATTCTCCTTTAGTTTCCTTTACAGTCCATTCATGTTCATTAAAACGTGTAAAACTCTGTTATTTTTAACTTAAGTTTTGTTCTATTTAGTCCAGTTCATGTCAGTTCAGATTTATTTAGTTATAATTTATACTTCCCTTCAGATCCATTCAGTTCAGTTCCGAAATTCTCAGTTGAAAATAACAGAGCCTAATAGTCAAATACTCCAGTCCACAATTGAGTAGAGGTAAGCCATACTGTCAGAGAAGAACATGCTTCAGCCGCTTTGATCTCTTCTCCTAGTATGAACTATGTACACTAAAGTGCTGCAGTGCTCCAACTTGGTGATCGGCCGCCGCCCGACTAAACATGGCCAATAGCCACCAGATTCATACGAGAATATCACAGTCAGCAATTTGATATACCTATTTCTCAGTTCTCAAAATGCGAGACGCACATCTTAGTAGTAAATGCCAGACGAGATCTGGGTGGTCATCTCTCAGTAAACATAGACATCACAAGCTCTACAAGTTCAGTTGTAGGATATCAAAGACAGAAAGACTGATGATACTATCAGCAGAAGACCACAACAAAACAGCATTAAGTGTCAGTCAGGGCCTCTCACTGGATGATTATAAGGAAATATATTATGAGCCCCTACAATACTAATACTAAGTTATTAAACTAACTCCAGCAGAGTTGTTTGGGCGTTGCTTAGTCCATGCAATTCTGCTATCAACCCGGCTAAGCACCCCTGGGAGTTGCTTAGCTAGCAACCCGTCTCATAGTATGAGACCGGTTGCATGGTGTTTTATTATTATTTTCAATTAATTTTATTTCAATTTTACTTTTTGTTTAATTATTTTCTATTATTTATTTATTTCCTTTTTAACTATTTATTTATACTTCCACATTAACTTCTTTTTACTAACTCCTACTTTTTATACTTTTTATTACTCTATGTATATATATAAACGAAAATATGAAGTTATAAAAGAAATGAGAAAAGAATATAAGAAATTGGGTTGCATAGAGTTTGATTGTTGGAGTAGGAGGGTTGGATAGATGTTGATAGTAAGTGGAATGCTGACGTGGCAGAGAGAGTGGGTTGCTTAGGGTTGCAGTGTTGTAGATAGTCTTAGGATCTCTTCCTTTCAGATTCCGAAACTTAACTGAACTGAATGGATTTGAAGTAAAATACAAATTTGAACTAACTAAATCTGAAATTATCTGAACTGAACTGAACTGAATGGATATAAATTTAAGTGGAAAAAACAGAACATTAGTTGAAATTCTTGATTTGATTCTTTAATCAATTAAGTCTTACTAACTCTCTTCATGAGGGAGATTTACATTTCAGTTGCTTTGACATCGTGTCGAACCGAGCTTTCGCATAGTTTGTGGTCGACGAGTTTCACTCGATCGAGCTTATGAGTCGTAATCGGCTTGTCATAATTATGAAAAGCATATGAGCCAGTGGCGGAGGGAAGGGGGGTCTAGTGGGTGCACTGGGCCCCACTGAAAAATAATATAATTTTTTTAGTATATACTATACTATATTTTGTATACTAGCTGAAATAGAATATAGAAAGATGTTGATGTGTAGCAGTGGTAAGGATTTCAGTTTCTATTCCTCCACGTTCTATGTTCAAGTCCTAGTAGGAACTAATTTTTGCTTTTTGACGATTATTTTTTTACCTTACCAATTTTTCTTCTTTCATCTATTTCTTTTACCTTACCAATTTTTTCTTATTTCAACTATTTGTACCTCCGATTATTTTTTTACCTTACCAATTTTTTGACGATTATTTTTTTACCTTACCAATTTTTCTTCTTTCATCTATTTTTTTTACCTTACCAATTTTTTCTTATTTCAACTATTTGTACCTTACCAATTTACTACTTTTTCAAATAAAGAAAAATCATTTTCTTCTAGATTCTTATAAATAGATATGGATTTGCTATATGTTTTTTCTTCTTTCATCTTTTTTTTTACCTTCCCAATTTTTTCTTATTTAAGCTATTTTGTATCTTACCAATTTACTACTTTTTCAAATAAAGAAAAATCGTTTCTTCTAGATTTCTTATAAATAGATATCGATTTGCCATATAATTTTTACAAAAACATTACACACCCTCTATCAAAACATAAGACATTATCATCAAACCATTAAACTGCTTTATAATTGAGACATTACCCATCCTCCATTAAAAAAAGACAGCTTCAAAATTAAAACATTAAACATGCATCACCAAAACATTGCACATTCTCCATCAACACATTAAATATCATAAGCTAAAACATAGTGTTGGTCTTTTTTGGATTTTTTTAAACTAGTGCACCTATCAATTAATTGAACAACTTATGTGACATATATGACATCTAAATATCTGCAAGGTTATGTTATAATTTTCAACTTAAAGTTAAGTTCCAGTTAATTTAGTTCAGTTCATATCTGTTCAGTTTTGTATAAATTTGTAGTACTTCACTATAGTTAACTTTAGTTCAAATCAGTTCAATTCATAAATTTTTAACTAAAAAAAAAAAAAGTCTTAAATATATAGAGATGTTGGTGATCTAATGACAAAATGTATACGTTTAACAAGATATTTGAAACTAAATATTTGATGTTTATAGTTACGTAAATGATAATAATTCTGTAAAAGTATTAAGTAGGAGCAATTAAGTGTGAGAACTCATTTTCATCACGAGAAGAAAGAAAATGACGCATTATAATCCTACATGAACATGTATGTACCTGCAAATCACTCAAATTCAGAAACACAGTGATCATTTGAGCCATAAGAAAAAGTGTTGGGAAATTTGGTAGCACTCAGGAAAGTATCATGGATGGTATGAAGATGCAAAATTTGTAGAAACGTATTGCTGCAAAATCACGGGTTGACCCGATTTTACTGAGATAATATTTGCCCTGTATTGGTGCTCACAGTCCAGCAAATATATCCCCAAGATAAGACTGCAGGTGAGTATAGTAGGTAGCACTCCCGCCCGTACTATGCTCGAAACTGGTCTAAAACAATATGGAAGAAGAGACTAGAAGAGATGAAGAGATTGCGGAAGAATCATTAACCTTTTTCCAAAAGGATGAAGGTAGCAAGGGTTGCAAGGAACAAGGGTCACAATGGTTAGGAACACAACCATTCATTCAAATAGAAGTCACTTCAACGAATGAACGCGTTTTTCGAATTTAGTCCAAAATTCGAATCCTTGACACTGATTGACTAGACGGTAGCATACTTAGAGTATACTTTCATCCGCTTTGGACCGGACGGTCGCATACTCAAGTATGCTACCGTCTACTCGATTCTGCAGAAATCGTAGCTCTCTTTGTCTCGGAGAGTGGAACTAGGCGAAACTGTTAAACTCGTATCAGGTAAACGGCTGGGAGCCCGGAACTCAGAAGTAACGGTGTGGTATTGAAGTTCACTTAGGTTTTAAAAAGATATGGGCTGGGCTACGAGAGTTTTGGCAACTCTAAATTCTCGGAAATGATCATGTATACTCACTATTCTAAATCTTGGATCATCTATGCTCCTGTTTACAGTACAATATATGATGTGTTCAGCTGAAAATATATAAAAAAACCTATAACGTACATACACGACGGAGTTTAACTCAGTTGGTAAATACAGTTTTATGCCGTTTTTTATATATATATATGAAAGATCAAGACACAACTCATGAAATAGGCTCTCTCTTCGGTTGATCCTAATTTCTTTTTTAACGGTAAAAAAGATTTTATTAATTATTTATTTTTTTTTGAAACGGCAAAAATATATATTGATTATGGAACGAATTTTACAAAAGTGAGTTAAGCATGAACTGCCTCACTCACAAGAACCAATACCTCAAACCCACTCCCTCCTCCTTGACTATGACCATCTCGACCGGATACTTGTTGCCTCCTTAAAAACCTCCTAGGGGAAAACCCATTGGGATAAAACCCCTAAAAGGAAAAAGAGTACAACCAAGCACCGAATAGTCAAAGTCCCTCAACCAATTACATAAGATAATCAAATACAATTTACCCAAACAACACCCAGACCAGGGCTAATTACATTGATTAACTAATTACAAAGCTACGCTACACTATAGCCCAAAACACTCCCCGATTACAAACTAACAATTAGCATCTTCACAATAGCTTAATCGCGACAGTTCCAATTATAAGCCTCCACATCCTGACTTAGTGCGCCAACATGATGCAGAAAGTTGCCAGTATTTTACCAAATATATTAATCCATTCTTGTTGCTTTGATACTTGAACCTCACCATAGTGCATGACATGCACATCATCCCAAATTCGAGATGCCTCCCTAGACCTGAGCAGAACAGCTATACTGTCCACCCTCCCTGCCAATATAAATAAACACTTTAGCTTTTAATTAATTAATTAGAAAATTACCATTAGAATTAGAATCCTCCCTGTTTTAAACTGCCAGAGTGACGTCCTTGCCGCATATGATGACTTTTCTGCTCAACTTTCCAGACAACTTCTAGGCTCGAGAAACCAGTCTGCAACATTAATTCTATCTCCAAGCACCCCATGACTTTTAAACCACACACATACATTTACCTTTACAGTGTCTGCCACTTGCCATATCGATTGCAGTTCATCGCGGTATAGACATGCATTTCGTGCTAACCATAAATTCCAGATTACGCAATGCCAAATGGTGATCCAGTGCTCCTTTTTCACCTTCGTTAGGATGTCCTCATGATTTTTCAGATGCTCCATTATGTTCGTACTTGCCAATGGATTCACTTTTAACCATCTATATATCAATTCCCATACCTTTCTTGCAAATTCGCACTCGCCCATTATATGCCAAGTCGAATCGTCTCCTCTACCACATCTTTTACATCGGACATTCTCATCATTAAAATATACTCCCCGTCGTCTAAGATTTAGAATTGAAGGTATTCGATCCTGAAGTACCTTCCAAACAAAAGCCTTTACCTTCGGAGGAGAAGTTTTAATCCAAATCTGATCTTTTTGATTTGCCAAGGGAGGAATTAATTCAGATGCATTTAGCAATTCATAACCAGCCTTAGTTGTATAGATTCCATTCCCACCTGCCTGCCATGTCCACTTGTCCACTCCAGCACCTGACAATTCAGTATAGTGTATGCAATTTTCCAAATTTCCTACAGTTTCTCTATCCATATCCCGAAGTTCACGACGCCAATTCCAGTGAAATTCTAGAGCTACCCCGTTCCTACCTACCCTATCTCGTACCAGAGCTTCTTTATTACTATCCAGATTATACAACCTAGGATATACATCCTTCAATTTTACTCCCGACCCACACCAATTATCTAACCAGAATCTTGTGGAATTTCCCTCCCCCACCTTTCTTTTAATGTTTTTCAAAAACCAATCATTCGAAACTAATAAAGAGATTAACTCCCTCCACCATTTTGACCAATTTGCTTTCGAACGATTATGATCCTCATAAAATTCTATATTTTGAAGCAACGAGCCATATTTTGATTCAAGTACTTGAAACCATAACTCGTTTTCACCATTTAAGATCCTCCACCCCCATTTTCCCATAAGTGCATAGTTAAACCATTTTAAGTTTTTAATCCCAAGACCCCCCTCATTCTTAGGTTTGCATATATTATCCCATTTTACCCAAGCTATTTTTTTCCTATCCCCGTCAAGAGAGCTTCCCCACAAGAAGTTTCTTTGATATGCTACAAATTTTTTATTAATCTCACAAGGTGCTTTCAAAAAAGAAAAAAAATATGTTGGTAGAGCGGTAAGAACCGCGTTTATTAAAACAATTTTACCCCCAAACGAAAGAAATTTATTTTATTAATTATTTATGATTTTGTATAATATTAGTGAGCTTAGCATCATTTGTCTTACCTACAATGAAACCTATATTTAGTCTCTTTCTTCGATCCATCCTAAATTTAGATTTATTCATTTAGTTAATATCAGGTTTACTTAGTGTTTTTTTTTTTAAACGGCAAAATTTTATTATCACTATGAATATGTACATGTGTGGGTTACGCATTAACTGCCTCGCCCATCAAGTTCTCCAAAACCTTATGACCCGAACTCCCTCCACCTTTGACTTTGGACACAAACGAAACCGACCATTTTTGTCTCCTTAAAAACCTCCGGGGGGAAAACCCAAAGCGGGATAAAACCCCTCCCGAGGAAAAAAAGAGCACAACGAATGGCTGGATGTCCAAAGTCCGCCTCAACCATTACAAAGATTAGAGCTAATACAACCTACCCATCATCTTCCCGAAACCTTGGGCTTATTACATTGATCGACAACTAATACATTCTACGCTAGTCTAGAGCCCGTTCACTCCCCAAAGTACTAAATCTGATTATCTTGTTTCTGTTTAAATTATCAGGTTTACTTAGTTAAAATTTATATTTTAAATCAATCCGTTAGTTTCATATTCATTCAGTTCAATTCCGAAATTTTCAGACCAATTGAATATAAACTTAGGCTCTGTTCTTTTCAGTTGAAGATTTCGGAGCAGAATTAATTGATTTGAAGTGAAGTACAAATATAAACTAACCAAATCTGAACTGATCAACTGAAGTAAAAGAATCTGAAAAAGTTCAAAATAACATAACCTTATATGTTTAAAACAACCGTGTGTAATTTAAAAAACAATTTTTTCGAGTAGAATATTGTGATAGGCTATAGTATATTCTAAAGTCTATAGACCAATCTGGAGAAGTCCCGAACTTGTTCTAGTTTACCTCGTTAAGCAAAGCCAACACGTGTAAAACACGAATCACCACCAACTAGTCGTCGTCTTCTTCTTCTTCATCTCCCAAATTCTACCATTTTCCACAGAAACAAACAAATCCCGAAATCTCTTGGTCTCCTTCCACGATTTCATCAACCAAACCATGTGGGGTCAATCCTCTTCCGGCAAGTATGACGTCGAATCGGGCGGCGCGCCGCTGCTCTACCCGATGATGCAGGAAAGTCCCGAGCTTCGGTGGTCGTTTATCCGCAAGATATACTCAATCGTCAGTATTCAGCTGCTTCTCACCATTGCTGTAGCTTCGGTTGTCGTCACTTATCATCCTATTGCGGTTTTCTTTACCTCTACTGGAACTGGCTTGTTCCTTTACATTCTCCTCATCATTACCCCTTTTATTGGTAAGGGTTGATTGAGCTTTTGCATTGCCGAGATTGTTGATTAGTTGTGGAGTTTGCTGATTTGTTTCGTGGGTTGTTTCGGTGTGCAGTTTTGTGTCCGTTGAGCTATTACTATCAGAAGCATCCGGTGAACTACTTGCTGCTTGGGATTTTTACGATTTCGCTTGCCTTTGCTGTTGGATTGACTTGTGCTTATACTAGTGGTGAGTGGTTTATGCATTTACGGTTTTGTGGATTGGCATGATTTATGTAGATTTGGGGGTGTTAATGCTGCTTCATTTGCCTGCTTTGGTGTATTTTGATTAAATGTGCGAACTTTCGATTTACATATCATAAAAATGGTGGCATAATTTATGTAGATTTGGGGTGTTAATGCTGCTTCATTTGCCTTCTTTGGAGTATGTTGATTAAATGTGCGAAATTTCGATTTACATGTCATTAAAAGATGTGGTTTGGACATAATTTTGACAAGGGAATCCATTTTTAACTACTTTGATGCGGTGTATTGGTAATTTATGTATAGTTTGGGAACTTGGGATAAGAGATTGAAGTTGCTTTGTTGCTATCATAGCTGTTATTGTATCTGCATATTGCAATACAACGATTTAAGGAAGATAGAAATGATAGACTATGTTCTTTGAGTGTCACTGGTAATCGTGTTGTAAGCTTGTAAGCTTGTGAGATGGGAGAGCCCTTAATTTTGGTGGTATTTAAAGTTGTAGAGAATGGGAACGAACTGAGTTACTGTATGAGAGTTTTTTAATGTTAGTAGAATGTTCTATTATGTTATATTTCCGTGATTTCTTTTTTTTTGGGATTTCTTTTCTGTTTTGCCTCAATTATGTATCATCTTTTTCCGGTTTTCTTGTACAAAAGAAAAGTGATGCAAGTATTAATTGACAAGAGAAGGTAGTGCCTGAACAGGGAAACAGTCGAGGATCTTATGAAACTCTTGTGATGTCTAGTTCAACATCAAAACTTCATTTTGAGCAGGGACTCTGCTGTAAGATTAAATATTCATATCTTTTCAAGTAGGGTCCAAAACAAAAGAGTCGGTTACTTAGCTATTGCCTTGCAAACTGCACTGGATAAAGTAGTTAGTCGAGGCCAAGGAAATACTGGATTATGTAGTTTTTGTTAGCTTTCCGGTATCGTTTTTCAATTTTCTGGTTGAAGAAGAATTGCATGTTGAATTGTTGAGCTACTCTGCTCTTGTTTTTACTGCATGCTGACTTTCAAACATACTTAGCTATTGCCTTGCAAACTGCACTGAATAAAGTAGTTAGTCGAGGCCAAGGAAATACTGGATTATGTAGTTTTTGTTAGCTTTCTAGTGTAGTTTTCAGTTTTCTGGTTGAAGAATTGCATGTTGAATTGTTGAGCTACTCTGCTCTAGTTTTTACTGCATGCTGACTTTCAAACATACGTTCAAATTTTACAGGGAAAGTCATCCTAGAGGCTGTAATCTTAACAGCAGCTGTGGTTGTCAGTCTGACTTTGTACACGTTCTGGGCCGTTAAGAGAGGTCAAGATTTCAACTTCCTAGGGCCATTCTTGTTTGGTGCTATTATCGTGCTTATGTTGTTCTCGCTGATTCAGGTATACACTCCTCTCTGTACAGGTCTATAGTTTCGATAATAATCATTCTATGCTATGTATGCTAACAGCTAACTACTTCGTGTTTGTATCGCAGATTTTCTTCCCTCTGGGTAAGATAAGCGTGATGATATATGGTGCTCTGTCAGCAATTGTCTTCTGTGGCTACATCGTCTACGACACTGACAATCTTATCAAGCGATATTCATATGATCAATATATCTGGGCTGCTGTTGCATTGTATTTGGACGTCATCAATCTGTTCCTAGCTTTGCTCAATATCCTCCGAGCAGTAGACCGGTAGATACGTTTTGTTGTACTAAACCAATGTTAGTCTATACCCTCTATCCTGTAAACAGTTGAATTGTATGACTGAAATTTCTTGCCAATGCTAAACCCTTACATCAGTGTACTACTTACTGGATTGCCTCCTAAAATCTGTGCAGTTGTATAAAACGTTGATGTTTACATGTACCTCATGTGATTGTTGCTTCTCTTCCTGTTCCCAGTGCATTACATTTAGATGGAGTCTGTTACGACTTCCAGAGTCGAGAAGGTTTGCAATCAAGTTCCTAGAGCATTTCGGGCAACTAAATCTGGGTCGCCAGATCTTTATCCGTATTTAGGAAAACCATCTTCTAACCATTTAAATTGAAGTCTTGAATTTCAAGATCGTTATCCTACGCCCCAGAATCGGGTTGATAGGAAATCTGGCTACTGACATGCTCTAGAAACAATCATAACGGGACAAATAGATGGTGAACATGAAAAAGAGAGAGAGACATGATGAAGCAGCAAATGGCACATTATAAGTACAGAAACAGAAGATGTTACAAACTGTTTCTTCACAAAGTTGTCATGTTCTATTTCTACTCTCCCATGAACAAGTTGTTCATGTTCATGTTCATGCATACTACATTTACGCGAAAGAAGACACTGTAATCAGCGAAATCAGAGCTAAAAACCTAAAACATTCCGATAACCAATCCGTTAACAAGTTAAATGTGAAACCATGATTAGTACATTCTAACCTTACCTGGCGTAGACCCCATTTAAGTGTGGGTCAAACTGATGCTCGGAAGTAGCAGTCTTTGTCATGGCGCATTCTCCTTGAAGCTCTTGGTAAGCCAAATGGCAGTTTCTCTAGGAGAAGCTTTTAGAGGTCCAAATGGTTTCAGTAGCACTTGGAGCTCACCAAACCGTTCCTGCTGTAACAACTGTGCACTGAACTCAAGCAAGCCTTCTAGAGCTTCGGCTCGTTGCTGGTAGGACGAAGTGTCAAACCTGCGCATCCGAGAATCAGCAGATGAAGCACTGGCTGGGTTATGCTCTGAGCACTCACTACCATGGTGAGAAGATGGTGGTGGCTCAATGTAGGCCCTGTCGAGTATCTGAACTGTACACTTGTCTTTTGTGATTGAGCGATCACCACTATATGGAGAGGCAGAAGAGCATTGAGCAGAGATTGATGAAGCCCTACGCATCTGTTGATGATCATCTGATGATGCCAAAGAAAAGTCAACCATCCTGTCCATCCGTGGAGCATTGACGGAGACATCAGGTGACTGGATGCTACCAAGTATACCCGCACTCGGTTTGTAAGACGTCTTTGTGGTGACAGGTCTGGTGGATATTGGAAGTGAAGCTCGGCGAGTCAAATGTGAAGGTTTTCGAGCCGGAGTGTGTGACACTGGGAGCTGCACATTCGGATACATAAACAAAAGTTTAATATAACGTTAAATGAAAATTTCTATCAGCATTAAGTAGAGATTATTTATGGTAAGGAAATAGTAATACGGACCAATTCACGAGTTGATCCAGGGTTTGACATCTTTGATGAAATTGACTGTCTTCTTAGATTAGGAGAAGCCTTGGTTGTGGTCACTCTGGTGGTTCTTGTGGCAGTTGACAACTTCGTGGTGACCGAGTTTCGGACACTTGCATCTCCACTAACACTATCCATTGATAGCTCCGAGAATTTATTGTTCAAATGGTGCATAGACGCTCTTCGCGAAGAAGTGCGAGACTCCAATTCACTTCCAGATATACTAGGGTTCAAGGCCCTATTATTGCCAAATGACAGCCTTTTCTCTGATTCACGGAATCGTGATTTCTTGACATAATTGATATCAGGAGATTGTCTGGGAAGAGAATCCCGCCTTGGGTTCAAAGACTTCAGATGAGCTGCCAAGACATATGGACGAAGGTGTGGATTCCTGAGCAAATCACTAGCCTGGACATGTGATAGGTAAAAAAAGAAGAAACTTTAGGTGGGAACATAAGAAATGAAAGTGGAAAAAGAAAAATAAAGGGAAAGTGTTCATAGTTCATACACTTGGCCTGAACTCTGGATTTTTCCGAAGCATGCTCTTGATTAGACCACGGCTAGACAAGTTAAGGTACCAATTTAGTGAACGCAAAAAGAAAACGAAAAGGAAAAAATAAAGGATGAGACGGAAATTTATGCATGGAATTAAATTATTCACTCACAAAGGACCAGAATACATGGTTGGAAGTGGAGACACAATAGATTTGTTTATCTTGTTGATCAGACCTTGTATATCCTATTCACAAAGCAAATTAAAAATCAGTAAAAACCAATAAGAATCGGAGAAGTAAAGGATATTCGAAATCTAACTCTAACTTTTTATTCTTATGAATGATATGGTCAAGAAACAGGAGGTGACTTACGAAGGCTTTAAATGCAGGTCTGTAAGCAGCCATTTCATACATGCAACAACCTGAATATGACAAGAAAAGTTCATAGATGGCAATGTAAGTACATATATGAATGGAGGATGGCATTCCAAAATGTGAGTAAGTTACCTAAGGACCAGATGTCTGACTTAGAACCATAAGGTATGTCAGCAAGAAGCTCCGGGCACATATAGCTTGGAGTCCCCACAACCTAGTATCAGATCGAACAAAACATCTTTAGCATATTGTTTGTTAGAAATGAAAAGATCATAAAGAATTTCCCCACAGTAGCTATCTTTACTTACAGAGCAAGCTAGGTCATCCGAAGTCAATACTTTAGCAAGGCCAAAATCACCTAAAAACAATATCAAGATTAAGTAAATAAAGTTGAACAAATTAACGTCGTGAACAGTTTGCCTAAGCAATTTTAGGTAAACTTAGTTACCTAAGCGGATGTCCTGATCCTTTGTTAAAAATATATTCGAGCACTGAAAAACAATGAATTGAATACATCAGCGCGCATTAATTTAGATTGCCGAATCAGCAATTTTAGATGTTAAATGTCATAATACCTTAACATCACGATGAAGAATATGGTTCGTATGCAGGTAATCAAGTGCCAGCAGTAGCTGGACCAACCATTTGCAGAGTTTCTGTTTATCATAGGACACCCAGATGTAAAAAAAAGCATACTTGATAGTTGATACTTATGAGCAGACATTAGGTCCAAATTTTTAATCAACTAGTATATAGTTAGGGCAAACCTCCTCAGAGAAGTGAATTCCATTTGCCTTTTTTATGGCTTCAGCCCTGTGCAAATAAAGGAAAATAATATTCGCTTTAGAATTGAACATGTCGTCGGAAACACTTCATTCTCAAATAAGTGCATCATGTCCAAGATCTGTAATGAAGGAGAGCAACTTACATGTCTCCTCCTTCGCAGTACCCAATCACAATGCACACATAACACCCCTGACATATTAGAAACTAGTTGTTCAAGAGAGGAAAAAACAAAATGAGATATAAAGTCTATGCAAGAGAAGAAGTATACCTTTTCCACCCAGGAATCTTTGTACTCGACAATGTATGGATTCTGCACTTTGGAGATGAGCTCCATCTGAAAGGGGTAAAAAAAATTCAAACAAAGAAAGAACCACTTATGCAATACAATCTATCAGCAGAACTTCATGTAGTAATTATTTTGTCCGGACACCTTTACAAAAGGGAACTTGTGATGCAACGAATATGAAATGGCATGCTCATTTAGGACTGCTGGTAATGTTCCGGCCATTAAACAATTTTGGGGGTTTTACTGACATTCAAGACTACATTATAAGATCATTTTACTAAATACTGATAAAGATCCGACGACCCAAAATCGGGTAGATGGGAGATCTGGCTGACAGATATGCTCTAGAAACCCGTTCACAACCTGTTTTCCTTCATATTTCACAGCAAATCAGGTTTGCAGTCAGGTTTCATCAGTTTTCTAGAGCATGTCAGGCAACCAGATTTCCGATCAACCTGATTTTGGGACGACGGAGCTTTATCCGTATTTAGGAAAAAAACCTTCTTGCCATTTATACTGTAGTCTTGAATTTCAGAAACATCTCAAAATTGTTTTATGGTCGAAACACAAACCGCAGTCCTTTTTGAGCATGCCAGTACCTGCAAATCCGGACGCCTTTACACAAGGGAACTTGTTATGCGACGAATATGAAATGTTTCAAAATTTTCCTATGTTTAATGCAACTTCCCGACAAAACTCACTAATGTTCCCTAATCCTTATACAGATATAATTCGTATCCACAAAGTTTCGGAAAAAAAAAAAAAGTAGTTAACGTCAGAGTTACAAAGAAACTTCTAGTCAAGCTACTCAGTCACCTCTAGATGGGCAGATCTGCGAGTTCTCATAGTCTGCCGTGCAAGGCGAATTTTCTTCATGACATACCTTCGAATTTAACAAAACACACTCAATTCACGATTACAAACACAACAAGCACGAAACGACACAACAATTCAAACTTAGAACCATAATCATGCCAATCTAAGAGCAACAAAAACAATCACTTACTTCTTCTTCTCCTGTTTATGCCTCACAAGCACCGCAGACCCGAACGAGCCTTTCCCAATCTGCTCTAATATATCGTAATTCTCCATCACAAAAACCAGTCCTCAAACAACAGCCCCAATATTCGAATTGTTAAACTACACTTGAATACTCCTTTCTCAGCCTGAAACCAATATAAATAAACACAACCCACATTTCAGATAAGCATAACAACAAGTTGAGTAAACGGTAAACCAATTGATTAGAACTCACACCCCAAGATTTACTGTAATTCAAGAAAACGATTTAACATCTTTGCTGAAAGTGTAATCTGAGTATCTTTAGGTGAAACACATCACTCAATAAAAGTGTAAGAATCACAAACACTCATCTTCTAGAAAACCAATCAATTCAAAAGGTAAGCAATTCAACTCGGCAAATTCACGAACACCTTAAGAGCATTTCAAAAAAACAAAAGAAAAGACACATGGCTAAAAACCGTACCGTTAGGTGAACGAAAATGCAGATCTTTGAAGATGGAACAACTGAGGTAAAGAATGGAAGCGCCAAGAAGAAAACAAAGATGGGTTTTTGAAATCGAAGATGAAGAATGAGACAAGACAAGAGTAGAAAAGAGAAAGGAAATGCTGCCCACTTCTTGACACAAGTGAAAGAGAAGTTTCGTGCTCAAGTGTAGGGGACCCTGGACTGTATTTAAACATTTGTTGAATGTCTATGGGTAAGATTTGAGAATAATTTTCTCCATATGGAAATCCGAGTCGAGCTGAACTTTTCATACATCGAGCTTTCTTGCCGTGTGTTTGAGACTAAACGAGGCTCAGCTTATTAACGAAACGAGACACAGTGATGAGTTTAAGTTTGAAACGCCATTGATAAGATCGAGGTCGAGCTAGATAAGCGCGGTAAAGGAAAAGAGTTTCTTGAATTAGACGTAACAATTATGTGGTATGAATTAAGTAAGATTTAAGAATATGTTAGGAATATTTTCGTCGATATGGAAATCCGAGTCAAGCTGAACTTTTCATATTGAATGAACGTGACAATATGAATGTTTAAATTTGAAACCCGACAATATGATCGAGTTTGAGATAAACACGACAAAAGGAAAGAGTTTCATGAACGAGGTATGAATCGGGTATTACAGGGTTTTCGATTGAGCTATGTATACTTGCATGTAATTATACGAGTTTATAAGAGGAAATTAATCCCTAGTGAACCTATTTCGAATTCGATAAGTCAAATTAATAGAAAAACCAAAAAGACCTAAAATCGAGCCGATTACTTTATCGAGTGAGCCTAATACGATTATTAATGGGACGTGTTGATGACTTATTAAGACCCGACATCTCGATGCATTAGGGTTTTAGAAATATTTTCCATGTTTAGCATTCCTCATCAAATTACTATTTTGACCACACTTAAAATTTTCATTTGAGATATAGTATGACGTAATTCCACCTCATCTAAAAAATAAAAAATATGACTAGGTACTCCCTCTGTCCCAAATTAATTTCTTCCCATATTCTTTTGTAGTCAACAGATTTCAACTTTGACTGCAAATCAATCTTAATTAATTATAATAATAAAAATCCCTCAAAAAGATATTAGTACAAAACTTTATTCCAAAATTATCATATGTAACTATTTAAAATATTTCAACATTATAGTCTATGAATATTTTGTAGTCAAAGTTGAAATATGTTGACTACAAATCAATAATAGTAAAACAATCTTCACAAATTAATTATAAAACTTTATTTCCAAAATTATCAGTATGTAATTTTCAAAAATAGCTTAATAATATAATTTATAACTAACTTTCAGTCAAAATTGAAATTGTTAGACTACAAAAATCAAATTGAGGCATTAATAATGAGACATAAACTCTAACTTTTACAAAGATGGATAATCCGAAATTATCGAATACAGATGAAAGTGTACATCGTAGAATTCGATTATGACACCTTCAAACCATCCGTTTTACGATATGGGTAAATTACAAGCCGGTACCTCTTGGGAGACATGTTTTCAAAAAGAGGCAAAATAGTGACAAGCATGATATGTACAGAATAATCTGTACATTTGGCTGAAAATGTGTACATTTGGGGCACAGCTGTGTGTTAAATTGTGCAAAATGTACAGAATAATCTATACATTTTCGTAAGATGTACAAATTATTACTGTTTTGTCTTTATTTGTTAGGAATCTAAAGTGGTAGGACCTTTTTTGAAAGTCTTTGCTCAGACCATCCTCTCTTTGTAATTTACCCTAATTTATGTGACCTCTCGTCTTTCCTTCCTTGAATATGGGTGATTTTTTTTTTCATTTGACCAGTAAATCTTTTATTGAGCTACACATATCCGATTTTTAAGCATTTCGAAATGCACTCAGGCTTGCTTAAAATCGATTTTGAGGTGGTTTAAGGTTGCACTTTTGTGACAATCTCACATACATCGATCATATAAATGTTGGAAAAGTGATGAGTTGTGTGAATTGTTTTTGTGCCTGTATTGTATTATTGTAATGTTCTATTTGATTCACTTTAAAATTACATTACAAACTTAATTGATTAATCTGAATTGAATGTACTGATTGAAATTAAAATTATTCACAATATAAATTTCAACTAGGTAAATCTGAATTGATCTCAAACATGAACGAACTTGAACTAAACTTTTTTTTCCTGAATGAAATTAGATGTTTATAAAATCCCAAATTTTTTTTAATGAATCGAACCATATATTGAAGACAAAACAAAGTGCAAAAGTACAGGAAATTTAGGTTCATAGAGCGAGTTGCAAAACAAGTAAAAACCCGTGGCGAGTTGGTCCACGGTTGCGACCGCAGGCCTCATTAAAACCCAGACATAATAAAACCCCGTGGGTGAAACCTATGCCTGGGAAATGTACTTCTACTCACGATTATCGATTATTTGGATAATGTACTTGTTAATCCAATCTTTTGATTTTAAAGCGAATTGAATTCTATGAAGATTGAATATAGTCCGACCGCCTGAAGATTATTCCTCTACATATCTACTATTTGTGTAGTGGGTATACTATATAGCAATAGCATGCGGTCGGCCGGGAGATGTAATTTGCCATTTGGAGATTGTTTGAACATCTCACAATGCTTCGAAACACGGGGTTTCCTTATTTTTATCGAATTGTTTTTGTTTCTTTATTTATTGAAACTTAGCGTTTGGAGACCGTTGCAGATGAGATCACGCCATCTCCTAATTAAGTCCTAATCATGTGTTTATCGATTGGTCTGTTCTCCATTAGCCCAATAGCCTAGCTGTTGCCGTTTGGATAAGCAATCTTCTATACCTAGCTCACACAAATGTTAAATTATGTTCAGATGTTCTAACATTGTGTTAATTACTCAAATATACTCCTAATGATTAAAACACAATTCCGAAGTAAAACTTGTGTCAATATAAAAATAGTATACAACACATGTCATGTACTTAGTATATTACTGTAAATCATCCAGAACAAATGAATCGATCAAGGGCAGAAATGAAGAAGAAAAAGGAGGGAACCATGTAGAATTCAAACTCGGCGCGTTTGATGTGAAGGTTCGCCTTAAGTTGTCTCACGGATCAATGGAACAAGCTTATGCATCGCACAAAATCACGGCAAAAGGGAACAACCAACCAAATAAAAGGGTATTGTATGACGTATTAGTGCCTATAATGAACTTGTGTAATTATTTAAACATCACAGTTCACTTTTCGGACTTCATTGAATTTGTTCAAACAAAAATGACTAATGTGATAGAGACCATCTATGAGGAGGTATTGTATGATAATATTTTCTAATAAGTAAAATAGATTATTACATATACCCCTACTGGGTGACAACTTCTCATCCCAATCTCCTTAGATAAAACAATTACACCAAGGTCTTAAATCTCATTTTTTATTAACAACAACAAACACGATTTAATTATTTGGACTAAGGTGCAGTGGTAAGGTGCAGGGTGTAATGGTGAGAGGTCCCGGATTCGATTCCTGGAGGTGAAGATTTATTTGGTGTTATAAGCTAAGGTTGGTATTGGTGTGGGGATATAAGTTGGTATTGGGTTAGTGTAGGAGTAGGAGTAGGATTCGAATAGATTTGCCTCTTCAAAAAAAATTATTTGGACTAATTAAGTTGCAATATTTTTAAGGAGGCAACATTCGTTTGGATCGTTCTGCCCAAGGTCAAGGTGGAGGGAGTTCGGGTTGTGAGGTTATGGTGAAATTTAGTGGGTAAGGCAGATAATGCGGAATCCACTCATGTACATAATTATAGTAGCAATAAAAAACTTTTATGCCGTTTCAAAAAAAAAGTTGCAATTTTTTTATACTTTTGATAATTTCACTTTCATCCTTAACTTGTCATTATTTACATAAATCAAACTAAAATTAAATTATATTCAAAATTAAATTGAAAATGATTTTTTTTTTTTAAAAAAAGGTTGACTCCATTAATGGAGCTCAAGCTCCATTAATGGAGTTTCAAGTCTTCTTCCTCTTTCTTTTTTTTTCAATTCTAATTAAATGGGCGGATTGCCGGAGCTGCCCCGCCTAGATCTGGGCGAAGCCCTCCCAGATCTGGGAGAGCAGCTCCGGCGAGGAGCTGATAATCCGGCCAGGAGTTGTTACAGCTCCGCCACCGGAGCTCCAGTGGCCAAGACCGGAGCTCATTATTTAAAAAAATAAAGGAAAAAGAGGAAGGAAGAAGAAGCTTGGGGTTTTCAATGGAGATTTCAATTTTTGAGGAAAATTTTTTGTTGAAGAAGAAGATCATTATGCAAAAAGTTTATAAGATTGGGTGTAAAATTGAAATTTAAAAAGTTGAAGGATATGTAAGTAAAAGAAATGTTAAAGGCTTGTTTGGTTCCATTTTGAGAAAAATCAGTTTAGGATTTAGATGTAATTGTTTTATCTAACACGGTCCATTTGTAATTAAAAAATCTAAAAAGGGTACTAGATGAAATTCGCCCTAAGTAAAATTACGTTACCCATAATAAAAAAAAAAGGGGTATCATTATTTACGAAAAATCATTCATAAAATAAACACACTTAAGCATATTTGTTCTTCAACAATCTTAGTCCACTGCCCGAGGCTTTTGCATTACAGACTCGTCGTCTTTCCTCCTTCCTGGCAAAGATCAACTGCCCTCTCGGTCATAGGCTTTTTCAATCTCACGATGGACACTCGCGACCGTACTTTGTTGTTCCAAGCATGTTCCATTATCTGGCAGGTGCGTAACAACATCCTTTTCCGGGGGCAGGTGTACACTATTGATCAGATGATTCAACTTTATCAAAGGATGCAGTCCCCACCCTTTCCCCACCCTAATCATAATCTTCTCACAGTATGTTGCAAATGGAACCCTCCTCCACCTGGGTTTGTTACTTTAAATGTCGATGGGTCAGCTCTTGGTTACCCAGGTCATGCTGGTATCGGAGGCATCTTTCGGCGTCAAAATGGAGGATTTATCCAGGCCTTTGCTTCTTACATGGTAATCACAGACAACAACACTGCGGAATTAGGGGCAGTGAGAACAGGATTAAGTCTGGCACTCTCTTTAAATATCTCTAAATTAATTCTGTATACTGACTCCTCTTTTACAATCGATGTTTTATGCAGGCAGGCACTACCTCTTCGGACCATGCGGAGTTAGTGATTGATATCAATCAGATGGCTTCACATTTTCGGGAACTGCGACTTCAAGGAATCTACCGGGAGGCCAACCAGGCTGCTGACCAGTTGGCAAACACGGCTAGTAACTATTTCCGTAATCTGGACAACCCAAATGTGCAATTTTCAGACTTTGCTCCGGCAACGCGTATTTGGGACATTTGTCCACTTTGGCTTATATCTAGTTATAATCAAGACTTAGTAGGAACTCCTCGTATGGTTAAATCGCTTGTAACTTTTCCTGTGTATCATATTTCGGCTTAATAAATAAATCAGTTTTCCCTTTAAAAAAAACAATCTTAGTCCATGTGATCTAGTAATAAGTTTTTTTTTAATACACCTGAATGAATACAAGGTGCTTTGAAAAAATCCGAGTTGATTTGCGGGATAAACACGATTATACAGAAAAAGAATACAATTTCAGACTCTTAGTGGGGGAATATGAATCGTTGTCAGGACTACTATCATATTTGTTATGCCCTTAGCAGGTATGCCACCCATAGTGGGTGGCCAAATCTAGTGGTCACGACAGCGAACACATGTGACTCTCGGAGTGTAAATCGCAGCAACCGGTCACAAAAAAGCCCTTATTACGATAGACAGTTTTAGTCGCAACAGTAAATAACAACTGCGACTCTTCAAAGACTGAAGAGACCTTCGTCACGTGAGTCGTATTAGATCTCATGAGTCAACTTTACTCCCCTCTCCTTGCTAAAGCTCGATCCGAGCTAGAAGTTTGTTATGTGTGAACATGAAGTTGCAATGGGCACATGACATCCAAATAAATCTACAACTAACATCGTCCACCACAATTTTAGGGATGAATATATTCACAAAATTTGTTTTAATTTTCATTATTTTTGGAAATAATATCATCATTTTTCCACTTGGATACAGCAACAGCAACTGCACAGTTGACTAATTCATCACTGATTCTACGTACAAAGAAGAAGTTTGATGACAAGTAAAATTACTTCACTCTATTCTAGGAAAAACAAACAGAATCAAAATAGAACTAGATTCCTTGATCCCATAGTAAAATAACAGTTCTGGAAATTTCATGACTCCTCAGTTGACTTATTATAAATATACACCATCTCAAATCCTCCTCGATCATTAGATAATTGATTTCTCTTCATTGACAACAACGAAGATGAAGAACCGGCGTGGTCTCTTCAGTAAACTGCTTCTTTTGATTGCTCTATCGTTAGTTTTCAATGGGGTTGCTGTTCTTTCTGCTGTGATCGGCGAACAGGCTCTGTCACAGATTGCGATCGAGAAAACTACAGTTGCTTTGAGTGATTCTGCTTTTGTTAAAGCCTCTCCACAAGTTCTTGGCAAAAAGGTCTGTTTTTGTTTTGATATTCTGTTAATTTTTTCTAATGAAGGTTTTGGGTTCTTGTAATTTAGAGATGGAAAGATTGAATTTTGATGTATGTTTTGGATTGCAGGGTGAGGATACTGCGTGGGTGGTTGTGGATTTTAAAAACGATAAGCCCTCCAATGATGATTGGATTGGTGTTTTCTCTCCGGCGAAATTCAAGTAAATACTTGTACTCTGTTTCATATGCATACATTATGATCGTTCGTGTTTTTCGTTGTCGAATTTATAATCTTTTGTTTGGGATACAGTGCATCCGATTGTCACTCGGATAATGAACCTAAGGATCAAAGTCCATACCTTTGCAGTGCACCAATTAAGGTGTGTAAACATTCTTGAGAGTCTGCTATGTAGTAAATTTTTTTCCTTTTTTTTCTGGATTGTTTTCTCCTATACACACGAATTTTGTAATTTATTTTGTAATTGTTGCAGTATCAATTCGCAAATACGAGCAATTCTCACTATGCGAACACTGGCAAGACTTCGTTGAGTTTCCAGCTGATCAATCAGCGTCAGGATTATGCCTTCGGCTTGTTCTCAGGAGGACTAAGTAATGTATGTTATCTTAAATCTTAATCTACCTCATGTTCATGATTAATTTACGCAGTTTGTGAACCTGAATCGCATTCGTGTGCTATAATTATTTAAAGCTGAAATTTTATGTTTGTGCAATATTCACATAATGTATGAATTTATCCATTGCAGCCTAAGCTGGTGGCAGTGTCGAATACCATATCTTTTTTGAATCCTAAGGCACCAGTTTTTCCCCGCCTTGCTCAAGGGAAGTCGTGGAATGAAGTAAGTAATTTGTTGCTTAGCTGACATTACATTGGTGGAGTAATATTTTGTTATGTAATTTGTCAAAATCTTGCTGAACGTTTGTATTAGAAGATTGACATATCGATTGTGCATTGCAGATGGCAGTAACATGGACAAGTGGCTACAACATAGATGAAGCAGCTCCGTTTGTTCAGTGGGGTGAGGTTGGTTCAGAATATAAGCAGCAGCGCTCACCGGCAGGGACATTAACATTTGATAGAAACAGCATGTGTGGTACGTCTTACTTCTAGATTTTTTCGGTCTTTGGTAATGCTTGGCAGGAAAAACTTTCAAAGCTCACCATTACAATCACTATACTGAATTCGAATTATGTCCCTACATATCCCATTGCTGTTATGCCTAAATTAAAGATGTAACTGAGTGTCATCTAAATGCATTGCAGGTGCACCTGCACGCACAGTTGGCTGGCGCGACCCTGGTTACATACACACTAGCTTTCTTAAAGATCTATGGCCAAATACTTTGTAAGTTCCCAAGATGATGTATATGGATTTGTGGTTCTCCATTTGATATATATCCTAGCTAAAACTACATATTGTTCTGATCAGGTACAACTACACAATAGGTCACCGATTATCCGATGGCTCATATGTTTGGGGCAAGACCAACACATTTAAGTCATTCCCGTCTCCTGGACAAGACTCGTTGCAGCGAGTAATAATATTTGGTGACATGGGCAAGGTATTGCGCAAATTTATTGTATATGATGGCCTTATTAGATCTTGTTCAATTATGTTACTTCATCGCTATTGTGTCTTTGGCAATTATTTGTCAAAGTCCATGCTAGTTTTTTGCTTGTACTCGTAAACCCTGTATGCCTGAGCGTATGATCTATGTGCAGGCTGAGAGAGATGGTTCGAATGAGTACAGCAATTATCAGCCCGGTTCACTGAACACCACAGACCAACTCGTCAGTGATCTCCCTAACTATGACATAGTGTTCCACATAGGAGATATCACATATGCAAATGGTTATATCTCCCAATGGGACCAATTTACAGCTCAGGTGGAAAATATAACATCCACTGTGCCTTACATGATTGGAAGGTTTGTTTCATTTGACCTTTTACGGCAGATGTCTTATATATTATTCCATTATTTTTGCCAAAACCTGATCCTACATCTTTGAAACAGTGGAAACCACGAGCGTGATTGGCCCAATTCAGGATCATTTTATGACACCACAGATTCTGGAGGTGAATGTGGTGTGCTGGCTGAAACCATGTACTATGTTCCAGCAGAAAATAGAGCCAAGTTTTGGTATGATTTTTGGTCCATTGATTTTCTTGCTTATCCGATATCTTGAAGTAGTATATAAGCTTATGTGTGTGCTCAACTGCAGGTACAAAACCGATTATGGTATGTTCCGCTTCTGCGTAGCAGACAGTGAGCATGACTGGAGAGAAGGATCTGAACAATACCAGTTTATTGAAGACTGCTTTAAGTCTGTAGATAGACAGAAACAACCTTGGCTGATTTTCATTGCTCATCGAGTTCTTGGCTATTCTTCTAGCCAGTATTATGGATCAATAGGTACGTTTGAAGAGCCAATGGGAAGGGATACCCTTCAGAAGCTATGGCAGAAGTACAAGGTGGACATGGGATTCTACGGTCATGTCCACAACTACGAAAGGACTTGTCCAGTTTATCAGGTAAGATTTTATTTTCTGTGAATCTGTTATATGAATGTTTTGGTCACATATATCTAATAGAGTGGTACTGTTTTTCCTTGTTCTGATTGAATTGTTTTTCTTGGTGTAGAACAAGTGCACCAGAACTGAAAAGGACCACTACTCTGGGTCCTTGAACGGGACGATTCATGTTGTCGTTGGTGGAGCAGGCGCTCACTTATCAGATTTCAGCCAAATTCACCCCACCTGGAGTGTCGCCCAGGATCGCGATTTTGGGTTTGTCAAGCTAACCGCATTCAACCATTCGTCCCTTCTTTTCGAATACAAGAGGAGCAATGATGGAAAGGTGTATGATTCTTTCACCATCTCCAGGGACTACAGAGACCTCTTGGCATGTGTACATGATAGTTGTGAACCAACCACTTCAGCAACTTAGATACATAAATGTTTTGGTAGATTAGAAATAAGTATATTCAGTAGGACAATTATTTTTTTTCGAGAATAAGTTACACAATTTCAATCTATTATTTCTGCATAGCTAAAGAAAAACAAATTGCTCAAAAGAGTAGTGATTTTTTAGTGGGAATTTCTTGATTTCAGTGTTTTTTGTCTTGATATTTTTCCCCTTCCAATGTATTGATCATGTGAGCAGTTAATTCTGTGTTTAGATTTAGCCGTTTTCTGAACGTTGATTCTACGGAGATACTAAAGAACAGGCTGTTTCAATGTTTTTAACTACTAAAAATGTCTTTAACATTAACAAATGAAAAAGGCCGGTAATTAGATCCCAGAACAAACATAAAATGCCAACTTGTTACTTTGAATAATCACTTGTATAATCTCAGAAGATTATTGTACAAAGTGAAGAGAGGGAAATGATTCAAATAAAGAACATGAAGAACAAAGCTTAATTAAACTCAGATGATCAGATACAAGAAACTTGTATGTGTTGGATCCAGACCAGCACCCAAGCTGTATTTTGAACCTACTATTAAATTACAAATCGATTTTTTTTTTTGGCATACATGTTTTATCTTTACCGGCGAATTGCAGAAATCAGGAGAGTGTAATTCCTTCCTTCACTACCTCTGCAGTTCCATTGATAGTCTCTTGCTAGAATGTGAAATTCAGAATGAAGAGACCAGCTTAACTAGCCATTTCTATATCGGCAACCTTATGCTCCTCTTCGTTTTGGGGACTAATAGATGCCAAAAGATGTTCAATTGTGAGAGGTGATCGCCGAACTGAGTACTGAAACATAACCTGAGAACAACCTGAAGGTTAAAACACTTTCACCAAAAATCTCCACCCAACAGAAAACTAGAGACATGTGATAATTTCAGTGTAAATCACATGAAGGCAAGGGTTTCCTTTCCTGAGAGTATGTTTTTTGCAAACACAAGAGAATTTTGTCATACCAGGAAAAGAAAAAATAACCAAGAAGATACACCCAAACTTTACTGAGATGCCAACTGTCATTTCATCTCAGCATAATACAGAAACGAAGTGTAAGTTTAGTCTCAATGTTGTAAATCCCTACAGAAACCATATTACTGCAATTCCTATCAAGCACGCATGAACTTTAAATGAAGAAAATATTTTTAATAAAAGATGGGAGTAAATCAAACTAAATAGGTCAATCAAAGTATAATTTCATATACTATGCAACTAATGAAGTGAAGTGATTAATGAGTCAGCATAGCATTGAAAGAAAAGCACAATTCAAGTGCCGTTTTACCTTGGAGAAACTATCAGCAAAGGGTCTTGTACGATTGGGCTTGCCAAGGTAGTGCAAATCAGCTCTTTCCATCTTACCATCCACGAAACTTAATCCCCCCTCACCAACAGCAAAACGCAGGAGATTACCAGCTTGAAGTCCAGACTGAAGACCCACCATGAAAAACATTTACAGATCAGTTCATCCTCTCCTCACTAATAATTTAGAGAACAAAATGTACAGAGTGGAAAACTACAAATCCTAGAACAGGGATGCGAAATTCACATCAATGCATAATCTTTTTCTATCATGTACAAATTGATTCTTAAGAAAAAATTTCATTGTCCAATATGTAAACAATATTGTGCACTAGCATGCATGAACAGAGAAATACTGAAATAAACAATTTACTTAGAACTTGAAAAGACATGTGTCTCTAATTCATCCTCCTCATTGTAATGCTGATTAAAGAGGCCCAAATTGAACAGCTTTTCTCAAAAATGACACCGCGACTGTTTGAAATGAATTTTACTGATCATGAATTATTCATCAGGACCTTAGTTATTTGTTTCATTGATGATTTACTCATAACTTCAAGAAACTTGGTCCAATAATCCTTAGGTATGATAACTTATTAGATTCTGCAAAAGAATAGTATCCTACACTTTATCCTTATGTTATCAGAATTCTCACCTAAAGACTGGACACTAAAATTAAGAAATTCGCAGAAAGATTTTATACCTGCTGAATGAAGTCCGTGTTCAAGCAACCAAATATTACTGGTGGATCATCTGATGTAGCTAAGTTCCCATCATCAAGTAGCACCAGTACCAACTGATTATCATAAGTAAAAGATTAGATACAGAACTACACACAATCAAAATGATTGCATATAGATAATCTTCACAAGTCCAGTAGAAGTCACAAGTGGCAGAAAATAAATCTAGGTTCTCCCTAGGACTTAAATAATGCCACAGAAAAACTAGGCGGACCAATTTGTCAGCCATCACAGCATGTACATAGTTATCTGACCGGAGACCCAATTGGTTAATGAAAGTAATTAGCACTGATATCAACAATGTACCTGTTGCTGTTCTGGAACCTGCCCTTTTCCATCCGTGTCAAGAACATATTGACTACAACTTTCATCCTTCCAAACAAGAACCAGTGGTGTATTTCCTGGTTCATAATGTGCATGCCTAAGTATCAGATGAAAATTAATCAGATTGAGAAACTGCAAGTATTATAAGGAACTTGAAGAGATCGGGATTCTATATATCAAAAGTAATCCATAACATGTCTACAAAATGAGTAATAGGTTTAAACGTGCAGAAGTCATGTGATATATGATAAAGCACGTTAATAGATACAAATAGAAAAAGGTTAAAGGTCAGATACTCACTTATTGTAGAATAAAATTCCATCCTTCATATATGGTACTGTTCCGGTATAAGCTGCTTTTAGGCCCTCCTGATCGCAGTTGTATACGGAAACAGTGCTGAATCTATATCTATGATACGTTGAGGGGCTATCACATGCTCCAGTCTCTACAAGCTTGCTGTTTATCCAAAAAAACCTAAACTCTGCAGTGCACTCGTACAATGACATACCCGCCCAACTCAACATATCAATCACATAGTATGTTTGATCTGGCTGAAAGTGACAGCACAATGTGCAACCGTATCAGCATCACTTCACAACATTTAAGAAACCACACAGAAAACAAAAAGAAATTTCTACCTCGTGAAATATGCAGTCGAGTATACAATATGACTGACCAGAACGCGAACTGTTTCTAGTCCTAGCACCATTGGGCAAAGCAGAAGGAAACCGATGCAACGTAGTTCCGTTGCGTAGTCTACTTATTGTAGTTCCATTTGAAGATACTACAAAACAGCGCTTTCCTGCCGGTCTAGCGAATACGTACCTGTATGAAAAGGCAATATGATGAGCATTTCCATGAGTCCTACTTATGTACTAGGACATTTATTATTAAGTAAAATAGAATCAAATTAAGATAATGATACCAATCAGTGTTCAAGCGTTCTGGTACATCGACCATCCATTCGGGCAGCATGAGTTGCTTTGAGAACCATTTTCGTGCCTCAGCACCTCTAAGCTTCGTAGCATGTAGGACATCATCCTCATTGACATTAATGTCTCTTGACGCTTCATCCTGCTGGATCATTTCGTACTCAGGTTCTAATTCAGGTTCCGATTCGGGTAAGGGCATCGAGAGAATAGTTTGAGCCAAACAGCGGGCCTGCTGCTGTGCCTGTTGGCGGCTCTGGGATTGCCTCTGTAAGGACATATCCCGCCGTCTTTGCTGGTCAGAGATTGCTCTCCTTTTGAACGGTCTTCGGTGATCAGGTGGCGCCATTGCTTTGTCAGCGAAGTACAGAGTTTTTGAACTATCAAATCAGGCAAAATGCATACTCGTTATTTCAAAAGACAAAACAGCTTCACTAAACAGTTGAGGAAAGGAAAAATATTTATACTTGAACACTAAAACAAGCTCAAAGAGAGCAACAAACAACCAATTTGACACATAAAGCATAGGGCAAGGAACAATACAACTTGATTGGCACAAGAACAGTGCAAATTTCGATCTTTGATTCCAAAATCCACTACCACCCTACTTGGTACTTTCATGGTTCTTAACCAGCAACAATTACAGTACCGTATCAAATTTTCACACTTTTCAGCAATTACCTAAACCAATACTCGAGTTCCCAAAACCACTCCTAAAAGGTGAACTAGTAAAGCTAGCATTCAACCATTGCAGAATTAATACAAAACGGGTGACAGTTTGAAAACAATCAGAACAATTCATCGACACACAGCTCGTTTTACTAAGCTCAAAGCAGTAAAATAAGCTCTTTTTGCTTGAACTAACGTTGATTACTAACACTCTAATTAATAAGATCACATATCATCCAATTGACTCCATTATAACCGAAAAACCAAAAGGGTAGATTACAAAAAAGCTCAGGCTGAATAAAACAAGATCATCCAATGCAATTTACGGAAGTAAAACCGCAATCAGACATAGACATAGACATGTGAATAAGAAATAAACTCACCAGAGAGGCAGAGACTAATTGGAGCTGCCCTGAACCTGAAGAAGAGAACGGAAGTAGAGGAATCGAATTGGTGAAGAACGGAACGAGGGAATTTTAGTTTCAAGAATTCAGGCAATGTGTGAATTGCAGTGGGGGAAGTGAAATCAAATCAAAATAATCGTGGTGACAATGGGTGTTACCGGGCCGGCATATTCTTCTAACAACATGGACTCATCTGAAAAGCTTGAATTAGCCCAGTATCTGGATGCTTAATGGACTGAGCCCAATTGATAATGTTGGGCTTTCGCAATATATTGAATGTGTATATAGCTAGCTTTTTCTTTTTGGTTTGACGGCCACCTTCGTGATCATCT
This sequence comes from Plantago coronopus, assembly GCA_036897195.1. Lineage (NCBI taxonomy): Eukaryota > Viridiplantae > Streptophyta > Magnoliopsida > Lamiales > Plantaginaceae > Plantago > Plantago coronopus. The sequence goes on from JAYMSL010000196.1 coordinate 28,656, forward strand.
TTATCTCGACATCTTTCAACTTGTATGATTATTTTTACATTAAACTTCTGATATCATATATTTGCAATACCAAAATATCATTTTTGTCGAGTGTTCTTCACATGGTTCGACAACCTTGTAGGGTTAATCTAATAGTAGTCCATATGGACAATATTGAGAATTGTCTCAGAGCAAAATGCTACCAAGTGAGATAGCTCGTGTTCGGAGCTTCGGCCTAACTGCCTAAGTAGCTTAATCACATTATCAAGTCAATAGGACCTCGGCTAATGAACATGTCATGGCTAAGACCACTAGTCCACTACACTGAATTAGCTTGCCTTACAACAAAGGAACAAGAGCACATAACATCTCATAAACTGTCGAAAACTCGATCTATGTCACTCCTGCACCGGACTATAGCCAAAATGTGCAGTTTCATCACCAACAAGAAGTCTAGCAGACCAAGAACAACACAAAAGTAAAAGAGACAAGTTGATGAATAAAACAAGATGAGTACAGTGAAAGCATGAACTAAATCTGCACAGTTCACAAGACACCAGTTTGAAAAGTCGATGCTCTACTCCCCAAGCATTCTCATTAAATTCACCACAGTATCGTCCTTTTCTCTCCATTTCAAAATAAAGCAATCTTTCCAGTTTTTAGCGCTAAGATAGCAGCTCCACCTCTACATTTTTTTTTGAAAATTGAATCTTGCTTCCCCATTTATGTCTAACTGTTAAACTACTCATCTCCCCATCTTCATCTTCCCCAATCTTGAAATTACCCAAAACCTTTCTGCCTCTTTCACAGCAGCACGCAAACAAATGGGCTGTGTTTCATCCAGTTTCCTCAACCAAGATGAGGATTTCCCCCAAATTGGTGGGTTCAGCCACCACATTGTCAATCTCACTTCCACAACTTACGGCTTGCTCACCATGGACCCTCCTACTCCCGTTCTTCCACCGCCTCCTCCAAGGAAGACTCTTGGTTCGCTTTTCCCGAGTCCGCTCTCAGAGCCGCGTTCAGTGAGGTATGATTCGTTGGAGACTATTAATTCTTGGGATCTGATGTCTGGTCTTGATTCTGATCATGTTCCGAGCTTCCGTTTCACTCCGGCTAAACCCGCTGTGGCGCAAATTGCGGTTAATAATGAGAATGTGAGTCCTAATTTTGTTGCTGATAAGGGTTTGGGGAATGGTTCGCTTGAGAAATTTGAATTGATTTGCCCGCCTAATGGGGAGAATAAGGTGGTGATGTATTCGACTACTTTGAGAGGTGTGAGGAAGACTTTTGAGGACTGTAATGCGGTTAGATCGGCTGCCGAGGCGTTAGGGATTTCGATTTGTGAGAGGGATATTTCCATGGATAGAGGGTTTAGAGATGAGTTGAGGGATTTGTTGAAAGGTAAAGATAGTAGTGAGCTGATGCCGCCGAGATTGTTTGTGAAAGGGAGGTACATTGGTGGAGTTGAGGAGGTGATGATGGCTGTGGAGGAAGGGTATTTAGGGGAATTGCTTCAGGGGCTGCCGAAAATGAGACGGGGCTATGTGTGTGAGGGGTGTGGTGGAGTGCGGTTCTTGCCGTGTTTTACGTGTAATGGGAGCTGTAAGAGGGTGGTGGTTGTGAAGGAAGGGTTGGAGGTTGAAGGGAAGCAATGGAATGGGACTATGGTTGTGAGGTGTGGTGATTGTAATGAGAATGGATTGGTGTGTTGTCCTGTTTGTACTTGAGCTCTTGGGAAAGAAGGGCATGTTTTGTGCCAAGGTATGTTCTATAGACTCTTGATTTGAACTGTTTTTGCTTGATGATTTTATACGGTTGTTCCTTTTAATTGCTCCTGTTTGAGATCTGCATATAATGTGCTCTGATTGCATGTAATGAAATGTGTTCATCGGCATTTGGTAAATAGATGTTATATATCATTAGGATAGGTTTTTTATGCAATATGTTTCCGTTGTATTCCACCCTCCAGTTGTAGTTTCCTCCAGCCTGAATCATTGTGTCCATCTTTGTTGAGCCAATAATCGGAACTGAAAGTGTTGCACGAACTATAAGGTGGCGAACTTGCCTTCTATTCTTGTGAACACGCTAAATGCAAATACATCTATGGTGGAAAAGATGTTACATGGGATTTGATTTTTAAATTTAAGCAAAGTTGTAGATCATTTCAAAAATAGAAAGAAAATTAGAGAGAAACATTAAACACTTGAGTGACTGAGTGAGTGAAATTAGGGGACACCGACACGATTTTGGGATGAAAAGTGGCCTGAACATTGCTGTTACTCAGTCCTCTTGCTACACAGCCGAATTTGCAATTTATGTGCAAGAAGGAACTAAGTTTAACCAACTTTTATAAGCTCAGAGCCTCTCCTGTTATATTCAAACCATCGGTCAGCTTTTCCACCATAGTTGTACATTGCAATTAATGTGTTAAAGTATAACACATAAGAAAGTTTTCAGGGTTCAGATTTCTTGGATCAACAAAGAGGGCTTCAAAAATTGATGTTGGAATAAAGTAACAATGCCGGTTTCTCTGTCGAAGAAGGCCATCTCGATTGACAAA